>PVLA01012259.1:0-46057 GCA_004027455.1 Hydrochoerus hydrochaeris | reverse complement strand
GTCTTTTACATTTTTAGTTAGGTTGATTCCTAAGTATTTCATTTTTTTAGATGTTATTGTAAAGGGTGATATTTCCATAATTTCTCTCTCAGTGAGTTTTTTGTTTGTGTACAGGAATGCTATTGATTTTTGAGCATTGACTTTGTATCCAGCTACACTACTGAACTTGTTTATTACCTCTAGCAGTCTTTTAATGGAGATTTTTGGGTCATCTATATAGAGTATCATGTCTTCTGCAAATAGTGATAATTTAACTTCTTTCTTTCCTATCTTTACTCCTTTTATTTCTCTCTCTTGTCTGATTGCCCTGGCTAATGTTTCCAGAACTATGTTGAAAAGGAGTGGTGAGAGTGGACATCCTTATCTTGTTCCTGATTTTAAAGTGAAAGCTTTCAGTTTTTGTCCTTTTTGTATTATGTTGGCTGTTGGTTTGTCACAGATGGCCTTTATATGGTTGAGGTAGACACCATGTATTACAAGTTTCTGAAGGGTTTTTACTATGAATATGTGTTGGACCTTGTCGAAAGCTTTTTCTGCATCTATTGAGATGACAATGTGGTTTTTGTTTTTGGCTCTGTTGATGTGGTGTATTACATGTATTGATTTGTGTATGTTGAACCATCCCTGCATTCCTGGAATGAACCCCTCTTGGTCATGAGGTATAATCATCTTGATGATTTGCTGCATTCTATTTGCCAGTATTTTGTTGAGAATCTTTGCATCAATGTTCATTAGTGAGATTGGCCTATAGTTCTCTTTTTTGGTTGGATCTTTCTCTGGTTTTGGTATCAGAGTAATACTTGCCTCCAGGAATGATTTAGGGAGGATTGCTTTTTTCTGAAATTCATTGAAGAGTTTAAGGAGTACTGGCATCAAATCTTCTCTAAATTTCTTGTAGAATTCAGCTGTGAATCCATCAGGACCTGAACTTTTCTTTGTTGGTAAGTTTTTAATTACATTTTCAATTTCAATAGCTGATATTGGGTTGTTCAAAATTGCTATATCTTCTTGGTTGAGCTTTGGTAGTTCATATGTTTCTAGAAATCTGTCCATTTCCTCTGTGTTATCCACTCTATGTGAGTAGAGATTTTCAAAGTAGATATTCATGATATTTTGAATTTCCATGGGATCTGTAGTAATTTCTCCCTTTTCAGTTCTTATTGCATGAATTTGGGTTTTTTCTTTCTTTCTCTTATAAGGTTAGCTAGGGGTTTGTCAATTTTGTTGATTCTCTCAAAAAGCCAGCTTTTTTATTCATTAATTCTTTGTATTTTTTTTTAGTTTCAATTGCATTGATTTCTGCTCTAATCTTTACAATTTCCTCTCTTCTATAAGCTTTGGTTTTAGCTTTCTCTTCTTTTTCTAGACACTTGAGATGGAGCATTAGGTTGTTTATTTGTGCTCATTCTGTTTTCTTGATATGACAGTTTATTGCTATATATTTCCCTCTTAAGTCTGCTTTCATTGCATCTCACAGATTACAATATGTTGTTTCTATATTTTCATTGAATTGTAGGTATTGTTTTATTTCTTGTTTAATTTCATCTGTAGCTCACTGGTGTTCAAAATGCTGTTATTTAATTTCCATGTATTTATGTAGGTTTTACAATTTCTTTTGCCATTAATTTCCAATTTCAGTGCACTATGGTCAGATATTATGCATGGTATGATTTCAATATCTTTGCATTTACTTAAGACTGTTTTATGGGATAATATATGGTCTATTTTGGAGAATGTCCCATGTGCAGCTGAGAAGAATATGTATTCTGATGTGGTTGGGTGGAACACTCTGTAAACGTCTACTAAGTCCAATTGCTCACAGGTATGATTCAGTTCTGCTTTTTCTTTGCTGACTTCTTGTCTAGTTGATCTATCTCTTTGTGACAATGGGCTGTTAAAATCGCCTGTTATAATTGTGTTCTTGTGTATTTGGTTTTTCATGTCTGTTAGTATCTGTCTTATATAGTTGGGTGTGCCTGTATTTGGCACATATATATATTTATAATTGTTAGTTCTTCTTCTTGAATTTTACCACTAACAAGTATGTAGTGACCTTCTCTATCTCTTTTAATCATTTTAGGTTTCAAGTTCATGTGGTCTGCAAACAGAATAGCTACCCCTCCTTTTTTCTGGGTTCCTGTTGCATGAAATACTGTTTTCCATCCTTTGACTTTTAATCTATGAGTTTCCTTTTGGGTCAGATGTGTTTTTTGTATACAGCATATTGTGGGGTCCTGTTTCTTGATCCATTCTGTCAATCTATTTCTTTTTATAGGTGAATTGAGGCCATTTATATTTATGGATAGCACTGATATGTACTGGCTCATCTTTGCCATGTTATGTTCCAGTTGTTTCTTTCTGCTTTTCCTCTTATTTAATTGCTTATCCTACCTGGATGTTTCTTTCTGTTGCTGTTTTGAGGATTGTGGTCATTTTTATCTCTGTCTAGTATGTCCTTCAGTACGCTTTCTAGGGTTGGTTTGGTGGGCATGAATTTCTTCAGTTGTTCTTTGTCATGGAAGTATCTTGTTTCTCCATTAAATTTGAATGAAAGTTTTGCTGGGTACATCAATCTGGGTTGAAGATTGTTTTCTTTCAGGGCTTGAAATACCTCACTCCAAGCTCTTCTTGACTTGAGGGTTTGTGCTGAAAAGTCTGCTGTGATTCTAATGGGCTTTCCCTGATAGGTGAGTTGTGTCTTTTCTCTGACAGCTTTTAATATTCTGTTTTTATGCTGTATGTCTGAGATCTTAATTATTATGTGTCTAGGTGTGGATTCATGTTGATTGTGACTGTTTGGTGTTCTATATGCCTCACTGTATATCAGATTCTTTCCCAATGTTTGGGAAATTTTCTGCTATTATTTCTGTAAATACTTTATATGTCATTTGCCTACACTCCTGTATCTTTGCTAATGCCCATTATTCTTATATTGTTACTCTTGGCATCATCATGAAGCTTCTGGATTGTCATTTCATGCTGCTTTGTTATTTTTAAAAGTTCTATCCTTTCCTGATCACTAACTGTGATCCTGTCCTCAGTGTCCGAAATTCTGTCCTCAGCTTCCTTTAGGCGGTTTTGCACATTTTCAATAGAATTTTTTGTTTCTTGGATGTCTCTTTGAGTTTGTTTCATGAATTCTGCTTGTTTTCTATATTGTATGTTCATTCAAAGTTTCAATCAGTTTCTCATGCTCATGTACTTTTTTCTCTAGTTCTTCTTTAGCTGCATTCCAAACTCCTTTACTAAAGTTATTTCTATCTTTACATGGGAGGCTACTTCCAATTTGATTTCCTCTATAGCCTGATGCAGTTGTTTTTTTTATTTCACTGGCTATCTTTTCAGAGATTCCCAGTGTGTTACTTTTGGGGTCCTCTATTTCAATGTCTCCTTTACTTGCTTCTGGTGAACTATATGTCTGAGACTGCATTTTGCTTTTTCATTTTGTCATTTTCACTCTGCCTGGTGTTTTCTATGTGTAGGAGGGGTCACACACTCTTTTCAGACACAACAAAGTCTTAGAGTTAGTTGGAGGGGATTTTACTACTGGCCCTATTTATCCCCTGTACACCTCTATTTTAGGGGTATACTCACCACATTGATACAGTCAATCCAGTGTAGTCCAAAGTTCACCACCTGGGAGCAAAGATCCAAATCTTCTCACACTAACTGGATACCACTGAGATCTTCTAATGTTCCAGGTGGGAGGGAGGGCCCATCTATAACAGTCCAGGGAAGTTTTCAGTCTTGGGTGGGCCTCCTTAATGTTCCGGGTGGCAGAGCCAGCCCACAGGGGAGGTTCCGGGTAGCCTTCCCCTGAGGCAGGCTTGCACTGAGTTCCAGGTGGCAGGGCAGGCCCTTGGTGGAGCTTCAGGGCAGCTTATCCCTGATGCAGGCTTCTGCTGAGTTCCCGCTGGCAGGGCGGGCCCATGGTGGAGGTTCCAGGGCAGCCTACCCCTGATGCAGGCTTCTGCTAAGTTCAGATTCACTGTTATATTTCCAATACTCCTCAAATTTTTTTCGATGAACTTAGAAAGGATGGAATGTTTCCAAACTCATTTCTAAAAGTCAGAGTCACTCTGATAACCAAGTCAAAGACCCAGCTAAAAAAGAAAACTGCAAGGCGGGGAGTTTAGCTCAGTGGCCTAAGTTCCTGGTTGGCAAACACAAGGTCGTGAGTTTGATCCCCAGCACACACACGCACAAAAAAAAAAAATAGAGAAAACAATTCTAAAAGTTATATGGAAGATATCCAGAACAGTTAAGGCCGTCTTAAGCAACAAGAACAAAGCAGGAGTCATCATAATAGTTGGATTCAACTTATGCTACAAAGCAACAGCAATAAAGAGAACAACCCAGAATGATATTGGCACAAAAAAAAGACACATAGACCAGTGGAATAGAATAGAGGACACAGAAACATTCCCAGACTATTCAACTATTTGATCTTTGACAAAGGGACAAAAAACATACATTTTAGCAAAGATGGCCTGTTTAACTAATGGTGCTAGAACAATTGACTATTTAGCTTTAGCTAAAATTTTAATTTCCATTTGACTTGGCTATTCCCCTTTTAGATATCTTCCCAAGGAACTAAAGACATAAGATTAGAATAATACATGCATGCCAATGTTTATAGCAGCCCAATCGTTAATACCTAAAGACTAGAAGCAACCTGTTTACCCATCAACAGACAAATGGATAAAGGTAATATAGTATCTATTTATAAAGAAATACTACATGATTATAAAGAAGGATAAACTCAAGACAGGATAAGGGATGCACCTAAAAAATATAATATTGAGTAAAATAAATGAGATATAAAGGCTTAAATACAATATGGTATCTTTCATTTGAGTGTTGCAAGACACAAACACAAAACAAAAATAAAGGATGGGAAGCAGGAAACCAGCAGATAGACTTGCAAATTTAAAAGGGTCCAGGAGACTGAGGGCAAGAGGAAAAGGGAGGAGAAGAAAAAGTAAGATGTTTTATGTATAGATATCAAATACCTGGTGTGGTGGTACACATCTGTTATCCCAGCAGTTGGGAGGCTGAGGCAGGATAATCGCCATGAGCTGAGGGCCAGCCTGAGCTACATGCTGAGTTCAAACGCAGCCTGAACTATATAGCAAGACCCTATCTCAAAAAAAGGATCTTTTAAAATTTTATTTGTCATGGGACAACATGGAATACTATTAGATACTGAAATATACAACATGTGGATTGAGTAATTGAACCCATGAACAATTTTCTTTATTTACATCTATCACAACCAACCTGTATTATTCTAAAGAAAATCTGCCATATGATATCATTTCAAACACACATACATGAGTGTATATATATATATATATATATATATATATATACATATATCATATTAAATAATCTGGGTTCTTCTTAACATGCATACACTGTAAGAAACAGCAGGAAGAATTTAAGTGACTGGTATATTGACAGCATGTGACCCCTTCCACAACCAGACTAAATAAAGGCTCTGCCTACTTTGTACTTATTCCTTCCTGCCTAAAGTATAAGATGCAGGCTACCTTACTTGATCTTAATTCCTCAATAGTGGGGGAGATTTTTCCTCATATTACTTAATGATATTATTTAAAAATGATTTGAAGCTTCCATACCTCAGAGATTTTGGCATATCTTCTAGTAGAACCTTCTAGAACCCTGTGTTGCAGTCTTTCCTTCTTGGGGAAAGAAAATGTCACCATTCAACTGCAGCCATTTCTCTCCACCTTTGTTGGTAAAAATACTTCAGGGTTCTCATTAAAAATCCAGGTTAATTCCTTGCATATTGCCAGGCTTAGAAAATAACAACAGAAGAATGTAATTACTCACATTTATCTGAAATAAAAAATGTAGGGCTATCAGTATTTATAGTTTATCTCAAATTCAAATTCAATGATATCACCTATTTTATCTGGTGTCTATTCTGGATGTTCAGGAGCCATGTTTTCCACATGCATTTCAGGTGGTTTTTATAACAGTGTGTCCAGGAATGACTCCAAGTTCTTTTTTAGTCAATCACCTTTCCAAGTGACCCTTTCCAAGTGAAATGCTCAAATTAGCTGTGTAAATGTCAACAAGATCATTATTTTTTAACTATTTGGGCCTACTACTTACCATGACTTAGACCTAGATCAGTGATGGTGAACCTTTTAGAGCTAAAATAATAATAAGCAGCCAACTTCAGCACACATGCCACAGATTTGCTGTCACTAATCTATACTCTTGTGCATGCATCAGGTTAGCTTCCTTTGATCACACTGATTACAGCACTAAACTCTTGATTTATCCTTGGTTTTCAAATTTTACAGTGCATTGTAATTGCCTCTGTCTCAAAAATTAGGAGAAAAATTCCACAGGATATCCTAGCAGCTATAAAAGTAGTTCTTTGGAGGTGGAATTTAGAGGTTCATCTTGACCTTGAACATATAACATCATTCAAGCCAAGCTGAATGGAGACAAAACTTAGTAAACCTGGACTCTGTCTCTGGAATGTGCTTATTCTCTGATCCAGTGAAACATGAGCTTCTTGGCTCAAATGGTACATTTATGGGCCAATTGTTTACAAAAACACTTGCCGGAGAGCCTGAACATAGGAGTCCTGATGATAGATGGACTTTTAAATGCATTTATTATGTATGAATCCCTGGAGATCAGTAATGGAAACATTTCAAAAATAATACCTGAAATTAGGAATGCTGGTTCATGAAAAATTGGCCTCAGGTACTTTGAAGTTTGAATCTATCTAATGATTCCCAGATTTCTAAAGTCAAGGTGTGAGAAACTAATTGTCAGAAATACAGAGATGGATATAATAAACATAACTCAGCCCAGCTCCAATAGCTCTGAAGCCCAAGAACCTTTCAAGACTTGGTTTCTCTCTTGGTTTCTCAGAACCATGACCTTTGGGTGCCTTCCACTAAAGAAAAACCAAGCAGGCATGGAATAAAATAATTCCAGCCTTCAACAATAAATAAAAAGGATTCTTCACAAACATCAGAAATCTTTTTAAGTTTTTATTTTAAAAGGTTCAAGTGTTCTGTAGAGTTTTTAAATTATTTTCATAGATTTGGAGCAGTTTTGGCTTCTCAGGGAGAATATTCTGAGAACAATGAAAGATATACAGGGACAATCTCCCACTTGCTGAGCCTTCTTTTAAAAGGAAAGGTGATGTACACTTTAGATAGCTTCTTTACTTTAATCAGACTAGTATTTGAAATCCACCCAGGTTCCATAACTTCATGCAGAATAACTGGCCATGGAAAATCTCACTTTATTTAATACTTTTAAGACTTTTTTTAAAAAAACAAAACTCTGGGTAGTAATTGCTCCCTACACTTACCACAACCTCATCCCAAGTGGTTTAACTCCTATAGGAGACAACATTGTTACTTTCCTAGAAAAATGACTCAGGGTTACTTTGAACTACAAAGTACACTAAGGATCAGAACCCAGGAGCTCAGAGATGAAGCACCTCGAAGCATATGTGAAAAGTGAGCTAGAACATTCATTTCATCATAATGGTACTGGCCACTCAGTCTCATATGCTTACATTGATTTGCTTGCTGCTGACAAAATTTAAATAATCCGTGTATTCTGCTAAAAATGAAAAAAAAATGATTTATTCAAAGCTGGTTTCGAGGAGATAGAAATGTCCATTTGCCTCAAATCCCCTTTAGAGGTAGGCAAGGTCTTTTGTAACAAGGAAGAGTGGAGAAGGGGAACAAACTTGCTTCATTCCTTGCAGCCCTCATCATTTCATGCTCCTCTTTCTAGTGGAAAAAAGTCAAGTACCATCTTCATGGGTCTGCTGGGATCTGCAGCTCCTGTCACTTCTTTTAAGCTGAAGAGCAGAGGGGTTGTTTGAAGAATTGAAGAGCAGAGGGGTAATTTGAAGAATTTGCTGATCTGTCTAGGAAAAAAATATAATTTTTGCAGTTCCATTTTGTAGTAAAAGTTACAATAAAGTGACATATACCTGGATGGGATAGTTGTGATTCCTTAGACAAACTTCTTAAAACCATTGTCATATGCCATCGATGTTTGGGTGATGCAATCTCTACAGTCCTTCCTTCTCAAGTTTAAATTACTTCTCTTAATCTAAAAATTGCACAACAACCTTGGTGACTCTCTACTTGAAAAGTTCAATTGAATTCTTTTAATAATAATACTTTATAAAAATTAATACAGCAATGAATAAATATAAATCTGCAAAGAAGTAAACAGAGAATTAGAATGATTAGAAACATACAGTGTATTAGAATGGTCTTCATAGAATATTCCCAGAAAATGCACTTCTTCTTCACATGAAGCGGGGGGAGAAACAGGTTCAACCATTCCCATTCTAGTAATTCATCTTTATTGATGCAAGTGTAACTTTAATTTATCTTCTCTTGTAAAATGAAGTTTCTAAGCATTTTTAAAAAATTCTATAAACACATACAATTACTGGAAATTGGAAATCTTGGGTACTAGACTAAGAAATACCCCCACTACCACTACCAGTACTCCCAATTAATAGTATGATAATGGAAAACCATGAAGCTTGAAGACCAATTTCTTTATTTCCAACATTAGAATTGTGGGAGACAACCCCAGTGACTCCCCTTGAATGCAAGGCAATTATTGCAACTTTGATTATTTGGAGACTTATTTTCTTATACTGATATATAGAAAGCTGGCTATGGTATTTCCTTCTCTCTTCAATTGGCTCTAAGCATTGCAAATAAGGCTAGCTGAGGTGCTGGTGTGTAATCTCTAAAGCCAACAGACAGTCCTGTTTCCTCGCATAGTATTCTCTGTGTAAAGGATATGAGCACAGGATATGAGTACAGTGGGATATTAGAGCCAGTCAGCTCTGGGAATGTCAACTGAGTGAGTCTCAAGGTAAAAAGGCTATGACTCCCGAGGGCACAAGAGTTTGCATATCAGAAACTGAAGCACAGCCTCCCAAAACAATTTAGTTACTACTTTAATTAGATTATCTTTATCTCTGCAATTTACAGAAGTGGCTTTCTCTGACCTGGCCAGCCACCTCAAATTACTCACATAATTCCCATAATTCCCTGCCATCCTCACTGTCACTCATCCCTGAGCCACCCGGCTTCTTCACAAGATAATAAATTCTGGGAGAGGCCTAGGATCAGGGCCTTTGTCCATATGTCCTCACAGGTATTGGACTTAGGACCCCCTTGGATGCCCTTAACTTGGAATATGTCTTGTTGTTTTTACTCTCACCATGGGTTGCACTGGTGGTGGTAGATTGGAATTAATTTGCTGGGATTCCAATCACATCTCAAGGGGATTACAAATATAACTTTTTGGATTGTGAGGAAAATTAGAAAGAAGATTACAATACTTGGGTGACTGCACACACTATTTGGGATTACAGTAAGAATGATCAAAGACAACTGTCTAATACCTTTTTGTAAAACTTATTAGCTTTTAAACTTTTTAAAAATGTTTTTTATTATTTTTTTTTACTAGTGTGTACTTGCAGTGCATAATGACTGCATTCACGCTGGGAAGTTGGCACACGGACATAACACAGATTCTTTTTTGTCCTCTTCCCCTTCCCTCCTACACCCTTTCTCTTTCTCTTAGTCCCCTTCATTTTTGCAAAAGTTTGCAACTCTTAATTAACAAATATATGTGGAAGTGGTTTTTAATCATAATTTAGCAGGGTAACATATTTATATTTTAGAATTCATGGAATAAGGTCATTTCACCTGAGAGCAAAAATGAAAATAGTTTATGTTTTCCCAAGTGGCAGAGACGTTACAGAATGTGATAGATTGATGAATGTAGATAACAAATGCACACATTTTGGAAAGAGGAAAGGACATTTTGGAAAGAGGAAAGGACATTTTGGAAAGAGGAAAGGACATTTTGGAAAGAGGAAAGGACATTATGTCAGTACTTCAAGCTGTGAAAGCAACATCGCCTTTTATAAACCACCAAGTCTAACCCTACTTGGAAAGGGTGGGAATGTTTTAAAATATAGATTTTATTACTATTCAAGTATGGTAAGGCCAAAAGACCAGAGACTATTGTCATTGAAAAGACAACTTACTAATGATAGTCATCATTCACAGTTCCCACATGGAGGGGCCATTCCACACCACAGCACCGCAGAAGGAGACACAGGGTAGGTCAGGAAGCAGAGGTGTGCATAGTCAAGAACCTTTGTTGTGGTTCCTAAGGGAAGAGACAGGTGAGGAATGATAATTCTATCCTGTATTCATTAATCATTGCAGGAGTCTTACAGACATAGATGGTGTGGCTAGTTGTTTGGTACCTTTACAGTCTCTAGGAATTGGCTGTTTAGGGCAGACGTTTTCCTCAAGGTTACCATGGCTCCAGATGTCAAAGCATCAGAAATAAAAAACATAAAAAGACATGATTAACATAGAGGGAAAAAAAAACATTTGGTGAAAAGTTAAAAATTGTATCTAGTACAAACAAACCAAAATTTATGGTTCTACGTAATAGAATTCGAGAATCATTTACAGTAAATGAATAAGCAACACTAGAAAGAAATCTCAGAATTTCTCAACTTGTATTTATCAAAGATGGTCTCTAACCTTAGGGTGATTTTCTATATATCTTCATATCTGATATAGGTCTGAGGCTGATGGGACAGAGCAGTATTGCAGTGACTATCTGGAGAATATGGTGAGCTCTGTCAGGCCAGGAGTGTCTGGTTTTAAGCTGTCCCATCCAACTTTACCTTGAAGTCTGCTTTCCATGAGGACTGATGAGATGTTTGTTAAATGGTCTTATGGCAACTTCCAAATAGCTTAAAAGAAAGCAAGATGAATCCAGTCAAAAACATAATGACAGTTGAGCTGACTGGAAGATGGCTGAAGGGAAACGAGTGGGAAATAAATAACAATGCAAAACTTGGGACTGGAATGACAAGTACACAGGCTGAAAACGAAGGCTGGAAGGCATCCCAGAGTCCTAGGACCATCTCCCGGAATTATCTCCTGTGTCACACACATAGACTCAGATGCATTTTGACAGGAACAAATGGTAGGGTGGTGCAGTGCCCAACCTGTCTCTGTCCACGGCACCCGAGGCACTGGGCAGCGGAAAGGGCAGCTGTCCCATCAATGCTGTGCTTGGAATGACAGGAGAAATCTGCCCAGAAAGGAGAACTGGGGAGAAATATTTTCACTGGAAAATTTTTTATGATAATAAATTCCATTTCTCAAAAAGCATTTAGTGAAATAAGCTTATGTACACCTACTTCAGATGAATGTGATCTTCTCTCTAGGAAGAACATAAGGTCAATGTTATGGCTTAAAGAAAAAAAATCTTGTGAATAATTATAGGAAAAGGATTGTGAATCAAAAAAAGAAGGAAGATTGTAGTGGCCTTTTAGTCAACTCATGTTGCTTGAGATAAAATTAAAAGTTAAAGATTAAGTAAATATAAAAAGCCTTAAAAATAGGTTTCTCAAAAATTGTATGAATTAAGGGATAAAAAGTATGGTAGTCAGGAGGGAGAAGAAACAGTATTTGCCAATAAGACAGGCAGTAAATGATACCCATTTTGAATATTGAAATATTTAAATAACACATGTAGCATTTAACACAGCATTCCAATTGGCTCTCTATGGCCATGACGTATTTAATTTCCTTCCACTTATGCATAATAATACACCCACATCTATAGCTTCTATTTAATAAAGTAAAGCTTTTGACTTTATGGTTTTTTGCTAAAAATAATTTTTCCTTGCATCAATCATTGATCTCTTCTCTATATATTTTTCTCTAATGATCCCTGATCTTAATATATTCTTTCAGAGGTACCCTATTCCAAAGTTGTTAATCATATCACTATTTATTGGCTTTTTAAGGGCACATCTGTTTTTGCTTCTCCAGTTGGCTAACCCACTCTGATGTCAAGGGCACTATCTGATGTCCTCACTGTTGTGCCTCCAGCCTCTAGCTGAAGACATGGTATACATGCTCAATAGGGACTGAGCAAATCAAAGAAAAATAATTAAAGAAAGAATGTATCTCAAGGGCTAGCCATGCAACTGTGGGAGGACTTACTGATCCAACTTTTTCATATGAACAAGGATAACACAGTATAGAAAATATGTTGAAAGTAACATATTTTCCTAACTGCATCATTTGTCCTGTAAAAGCAATAAACAATTCCTAAGAAAATTCTTCTGAGAGAATCCTCTGGTGTCCAGAATGGGGAGGAGCTGCCCACCCGAGTGCTTCAGAGGAGAATGGTGTCTGTCTTTTTCCAACAAGAGTTTGCCAACTCTGGGAAGACTGAGGAGTCATGTCACTGATTTTAAGTTATTCTTGTTCCTGTAATTTTATTTTCATTACTAGTGTCGGATACTATATAAATCAAAAGAGGATAAAAACCTAAGTCATGCCAGTAATGGACTCAAAACCATATATCTAATTTTTAAACCTATTTTAAATCTTGCAAAAACCTCAGCTTTCCTGATACACTGATGTAATGTTTGTTTCTTTTTGCCAATTTTAGTGCATGTCAGTTTATTTTCAAGGCCCTCTTTGAGGCTTTTTCTTTTTTGACATGAATTCAATAAGCTTTATTTACTGCAAGCAGTCATTTGCTATTGATTTTACTATCAAATTGGTTCTCTTTTAAGATGAGTGAACTTCAAATTTGACCAGGCTGTTTCAAGTCTTAGAAATGTGTTCTACCCCAAAATCCACTCAACTTGTTTTTACTTGGTTTATCAAAGTAAGCTTAACCTACAAAGAAATTCACCAATTTCAAGTGTAGAATGAGTTTGGTAGATTCATATTTTTGTATGTAAATATTTCCTTTATAACCAGTCTCCTTCTCCAGCCCTAGTCTCTGCCAGTTCCAGATTTTCTTTCAGTCACTTAGATTTTGTTTTTTCAAATAATACCTTTAAAAAAATCTTTTTGGATTCCTTTATTTAGCATGATTTTGAGATTCATGAATGCATATTTTGTTGATAATTTTCTCCTTTTTATTAATGAATAGAATTCATACACACATACACTACACACTACAATCTTTTACTCACTGACATGTTGATGGACATTTAGGCACTGCTATTATTATAAATATTCAGATAAAATATGCATGGACATATTTTTAAATTATTTTAGGTGACTACTTAAAAATTGGATTTCAGAGTCCAATTTTGGGGTTAAGTGAAAGTATAACTTTGTGATAAGTGTCCAAAGACACAAAGTGGCTGTTGCATTTTTTCATCTGCATCAACAATGTATGAGAATTTTACCAACAGGAAGAGGATGGGTTGTGCAGGATTTGGGAGTGGGGTTCTCCCAAAAAGAAAACCCAGTCAATTAATATTTTTAAAAAATGTCTTTTGTGAATTTGTTTCTGTTGCTTTTTGTCCTACCTATGAATCATTTTCCTGCTTATTTCAATTCTTGCATTTTTGAATCTTTCTGCATTCAAAGAAGCAGGAAAATTGACTGACGTGAATTGTGGGAATATGTTTTGTCCATCGTCTGTTTTCCTTTATTTCCTTACAAGTGCTAGAGTTTGTGTCATACTTTTGTGAATTGCTTCTGAGCTCTCACTGCATGAATTGAGAGCAAGTTTCAAATGAAGGTCAATTCAGTTCTAGCAATCAAGGCATAGACTCATGAGGACTTAACCCAATACCCCTAGTTAATATGAGAGATTTTCTATTCTTATTTGTAAACACAAAGACTGTTTCCATGGCTGTTTTTTGACTGCTTTGCAGTATTTTTTCTATTTTCTTTTTCTTTTTTTTCTCAGACCTGGGTAATTACCTTTAGTGTATGACAAAGATACTCAGCCAATGACTTGATTCTTCTGGCGTAGAGAATCCTCCTCCATCCACAGACCTCTGAGAGTTTTATTCTGCCCAGTTCACTCCTCTCTGCCCTGAAGTTCTAGCAGTATTGGCTCCCCTGACCTCCAACTCTGACTGTACTGCTCATGGTGATTTCTGGGCTCCACAAGGGCTTTTCTGGCATCCCTGCAATTTAGGAACCACATGTAGTGAGGAAAGCAAGACTCTGTAACACTGTCCTCAGTCACTTCCTCCTTTCAGCAGTGCATGCTCCCAAGGTCTACAGCTTAGTGCTAAAGAATGCCTCTTACTTTGGTGAGGAGGCTATTGGTATGGATCTAATTTCTTAGTTGTTTATGGCAATAAGATAAACTTATTTCCTGTGTACTCAAATTACAGGTCAAAGTTTCTCTATTTCACTTTTTGTTTGGAAAACTCAAATAAAAACACTGTATTGAATTGGGAATGATATCAATATGAAATAACAATGTTTTCATTGTTATATATTGTCCTGCATTCTTTGCAAAACAATGCCTATTGCATAAAGTGTTCACCAGTTTGTCAGATTCCCAATAAAGCATGATCAGAGCAACTCCTCTATGTGTTATGCTGTATTTTAATCACAGGCATTTTTAAACTTTCATTAATTTCCAAGATTTTGAGTGGATATATTTATGATTGCAATATTGATATGCAATTATTTTATCTCATAGTCCATTCTCTTTAATCGACTGATATGTAATAGACAAGTGTTCCCCAAATTTTGATGTTTCAAAATGGAGCTTAGCACACAATAAATGAAAAAAAAAATAATATCTGGTTTACTCTGACCTTTATCTTTTTAATGAACTCCCTTAAATACTTCCCAGCCTCATCATTCTTCTGCCCATTCTTTGACTTCATTTTTTTCTCATTTGTTTGTTATATTGGTTGTAATTAAATTTTTATATTCATAAACTAGCAGAAAATTTATTAAATTAACTATGAACTGCATTAATCATGTAAATTTCTGTATAAAATTGGTTGAAAATTCACTGACTTTAGAAGAATGGGAATGTACTTAAGTAGAATGTAACTAAACCAATCTTGATGTGCTGAAATATGAGCTGCATAAAAAGGCATTGGTAATTGTATATGAAGTATACTTGTTCAATTTATCCAAATAAATTGAACATTGCAGATGCCCATGTGCTGTTGTTCCTCAAACAAATAAACACAAAAAGTCTATTTCAAAAAAAATATTTTTAGGCAGATTTTCATTAAGAAGTAGAGAGAATGCACAATGCTTCACTATATTTTTTACAACCAGATATTATACAGGAAGTAGCTGAATGGGAGTTCTGATCACTGGGAAATATGTCTGTGACTGTTAAACTCACATCAACTCTAATGCAAGAATGATAATTAGTAGATGAAAGATTGGAAACTGTAACTATACTCTATAATGCATTCATTCCTGCTCTCTTCAAATCTGAGATTTATTTTTTCTAATGTATGTCTCTCATAAGATCTCTAAACTCTACTTACAGATAACTTTAAATACAAAAATAATTAATGCTTTACTATGAAAATTTGTCCCAAATTTCACAGGCTTGAATGGTATATCTACATCTAAAAAACAGCAACTATTCAAAATGTAATGAAACCACTTATTTACTGTATTTTCCAGTGAAAAAACCCCAGAATTGAAAAATGAAACCTTTAAAGTAAGCCAATTGAAATCAGAAGAGAATGTTGATAAAACTCATATAGGTCTGAAATCTTGATTTATGAAAAATAAATTGCTATAAGTTAGCAGGAGAAGAATAGAAAAGCTTGTGTATTTTGAGGTACAGTTGACTGTCCACACAGAAAAGAATAAAGGTAGAAACTGAGTTATATAAAATTATATTTCCATACATACTAAAGACAAAAACATGAAAACCAAAATTTAAAACACTTAATACTGTAAAATTTCCTTAGAATTTATGACAGAAAAGAATTAAAAAATAAATCCATACATCACATATACAAAGAATGAAGGACAAGTTCAAATAGCTTTACACTAAATTGCAGTTTAAAAAACTTCTGAAAACCAAGTAACACCATGGACAAAGCAGAGAAGGATGAGAAGGTAAATAACCATTTAAAGAAATGTACAATTTTTCTTATACCAAGAATAAGCATCTAAACTAAGTACCAAGAAAAAGCAGTTAAAGCCATTTTTAAAACACAAGATTCATATAAATCAGTAAATTTGTCTGAAAAAATTTGATGAGAATATGCACGGACAGAATTTTTCTTAAGTTTTTGGGAATATGTTAGAACAATCATTGTGCACTTCAATGTAGCAATACAAAACAAAATAACAGTATGAACGAACGTTCTATGATCCAGCAATCTATACATTGGAATACCATGAAAAAATCTTTAGTAATTATTTATTTATTCATTCATCCATTCCAAGTACTAATTAGAATACATAAATCTGTAAAATGAATAAATTTTAACACTTTATATATGCCAACTGAGTTGCAGACTGCTATAAACAGAATAATAACATTGCTTACTGCTTAAAACATGCAAAACAAGTGATAAATGCCAAGTATAAGAACCTGCACCCACATGATTAATGACAAATTCTGGAATTCAGTATATCATTTATTTCCAGAAAGATAATTAAGGAATTGTGAATAAGGCACAGGAGGCCTGAATTGAGTTAGTGATTTTTTTCTTAATAGAAGTGGTGGCTAGAATATTTATCAATTTAATGATACTATATTAGCCATACTTGTCAGAAAGATAGAATAGTAAATTTGTTTTTAGAAGAGAGTATGAGAAATCGTGTCAAATGGTGCTGAGAAATCAAATATGATGCAGATTTCATTTACTGTTACTTGACAAAGTTGTAAGGCAGACTTCACTGGGTCCATTTTACAGATGAATACACTCTTTTATCTGCATCTTGCTCAAAGCTACTAAATGCAAATTTTTTAATAAAGAGAGAGAATCTTTGAGGCTAGATTTGAGTAACTCTGTGCCCAATTTTTTGTATCCTAACTTTCATTTTACCTGCTCTTCTATTCAGTCATTCTGTAACCATCAAAGCCACCTTACCTTAGAAATGGACCTGAGGCTTGGAATTGTAATATTTGCTTCAAATGTAGCTATCATTTAAAATGAGATAATATGAACTAGAGTTAGGTGTAGTGTCACACTCCTGTAACCCTAGCACTCAGGAGACTGAGGGAGGAGGATTGCTGTGAGTTCAAAGACTATGTAGTGAGTTCATGGCCAGCCTGAGTTATATAGTGAAATCTTGTCTCACAAAACAAAACAAAACAAAACAAAACAAAGATAGTCAAAATTTATTATAGAATATTAAATGCAACTGTAAATATAATCTTTAGAAATAATAGCTTGGAAAAGAAAACTATGAATTTCCTGAGCGTTGTTTATCAGAAGACGCTTTCACCCACACAAACATAGTCAGATGATTCTTGACAAGAGTAAAATGAAAATTCAACGGAAAAAGATTGTCTCTTTTTGTAAAAGGTGCAGGCTCAATTGCATATCTATATGTAAAACAAAAACACAACAGTGATCTTGACAGAGACACCATATCTTGCCCAAAAACTGACTCAATGTATTATCACTGATCTAAAAATAATACACAAAAATATAAAATTTCCAGAGGAAAACACAGAATATTAGTGTGTTTGCTTATAGATTTTTGCATACAATGACAAAAACACTGTCGTGAAAGAAAAAAATTCATGAACTAGACTTCGCTGAAATGAAAAAAATTTCTCTGTGAAAGACAGTGATGATTTTTTTAAAAATAAGCCATAGTTTGAGGCAATATACTTACAAATCAAGTGTCTGATAAAAGACTTATTCCCAGATTATACAAACAACATCTAACATTCAAAACTAAGAAAACATACATCCCAATTTTAAAATGGTCAATCTGAAAAAAACCTCACATCAAAGAAGATATATAGATAAAATATGGCTATGAAAAGATGCCTAACACCTGTCATTAGGAAATGCAAGTAAAAATGAACACAGATACTAGGATAATTAAATTCAAAAAAAGTAACAGGTAAGTAGGTGGAGAAAGCAGAATGAACTATGTGTTCTTGATTAGTGAAAGTCATCAGGTTCATCATTATTAAAGGAGCTAAGAATACTTATTAAAATTACTACTAACTGACCTTTAGATACTCAGTTTTAGCTTAAGATAGATACAGATACACATGCACACACATATATATCATGCAAATAATTGTGGATATGTGTGTATATATGCAGGTTACTATATATCCATTTATTTCTGAGAATTGTTAGCAAGATGTGCTTACAGAGGGCATCTTAGCAGTAACAAGTCTAATATTCAGATTTTATTTTCTAATACATTTTCCAATAAAAAGTATCAGCTCTCTTAGAGAAAGGACAAATTCTAAGAGGGAGACAGGAAAAACACAAGATGAGTCTGAAGCATCCAGAAAGTGGGAAATTGCTCAAAACACAAAATGATGGGGTAGGTCATAGTGGTATGAAAGCCAGTCCAAGAGTGTCCAATGGTCAAGGCTGGAACAATTTGAGCAACGAAATGAAGTAGTATGTATATCGCAAAGTGAAAATAAATATCTGTCATGCATGAATGCTTAAATAAGTACATAAATAGAGGAAAACTTGATAGAAGAATCCAATAGAAGAATTCCTTAAGAAGGCAGAGTTTATTTTCCTACTGCTGGGGCATGGGCTGCACTAATGTCTTCCTTTCAAAGAGTGCAGCATGGAATGCAGAAGATGTAGCGCGAGATGGAGGAAGAAGTGGCATGGTTTTATAATGGAGACTTGGACAAACACATCTCAGCAAGGCGATCATGACAGATCATGCTGGTGGGGTCCACCTGTTATATAAAGTGATGCAGATGGTGCTTTGCCTCTGAGATTGTCATCACAATCTAACCACACATGAAACATCAGACAGATCCACACTGAGACATTTTACAACACACGTAACTGGTAATCCCTGGAGCTCTCCCAGGTTGATGCAAACAAAGTATGAGAAACTGTCACACTTACAGGTACCTAAGGAGCTGAGGTTATAGCTTGGTGTTACAGTGCCTGCCTGGCAATTGCAATGTCCTGAGTTTGATTTCTGGTATCCAAAAATACATAAATAATAAAGGCACCTAAGGAAACAATTGAAGTAATGTGACATTTTTGGAGGGATCCTGGTAAATAAAAAAGGAATAGGTAAAAACCAATAGAATCTAAATAAATTATAACATTTAGTTAATTATAATGTGCCAATATTAGTCTTTTCATTTGACAAATATATCAAGGCAATGTGCAGTATGGTAAGATGCTAACCACAGGCAAAACTAGTTGTAGAGTACATGGTGACTAGAGCATCTTTAAAGCTTTTCCACAAGTTTAAATCAACTCCAAAATAAGATGCTTATGAAATAAAAAAGACATTTATATCCTTTTTGCTCTTAGCCTAAATGAATGCATCTCCTTTAATACATGTTGGAAGCATTCCTTATTAAGGAGCAATTTATACTGCTATTAAATGATAACTATCCTACATGTAAATTCTTCAAAATTCTCATTGGAAAAGCTTTGTCGTTATTAAAGGAGCTAAGAATACTTAATAAAATTACAACGAGCTCACATTTAGATGCATATGGTTATCTGCAGAGGGAGTCACACAAGGGTGGAACAAAGTTATTAAAACAAGAGATAAATACATGTTAGCAACTTCTGAATATAGGGAGAAGGCTTCTGCTTATCCTCTGTATTAGTAACAATTTTAATAATTGAAAGTATTCAAGTAGATTTTATGTAGCATATGAGAGGCAAATATAAACAAAGCAAAAAGACAAGGAAGGTTAAGTGAAATAAGATACTGTTGCAGGATTGAAATATTTGTTCAGTTAACAGGACATGACTTGGGGACTCAGATAAAAAGCAAACATGGTCCATTCTCTGAGTAAAACATGAAATGAAATGAGAAGCAGAGGGTGAAGGAGCCAGGGCAGTGAACTTTGCTTCCTCGGAGGTCTCTAGAGAAAGAGGAGATGGAAGTGAAAACGGAAACTCCCTGGGGCAGCTGCCTGTGGGTGGTCAACTATAAATGGTTCCAGCTCCCTGAAGACCCCCAGAACACACCTCCAGCCTTTGGCTGGAGTTCAGCCTTGTTTAGCTCAGTATTAAAAATTGAGCCATGTATTTCAAAGGCTGTAAAATCAGAAAACTAGAAACTGTGCCAGAAGCACGAAGTGAGATTTACAGCCCTTCCTGTAATAATTCCGCTACCCTGTTTTACTTCAGGCTACCCTTTATGAATATCCTTCTCTTTTAATCATACCACTGAAAAAGCAAATTAACTGTTTCCTATTGCATGACCTGACACATGAAGTAAATGGTTGGTGGTGTTATTTTTAAGCTTTTAATTTTATGCCTTGCCAATGACAGAATTTATTATGTTTTCTATGAAAACTAATGTCTTTATAATATATTCTTCTTGGTCAATATAAATATTAGAATTTTATGATAAATTGTTATCTAAATTGAACGTTTCAGAATGGAATTACATTCAAATTAAAGTTTAAAAGAGAAACATAACACTTTTTCTGGATTACAATGGCAAAGTTTTACACTAGACTAGTCAATTGGTGTCATAACTACATAAATAAGACTCGGCATAACTTGTAGTGAGTGCTATGCATTCAGTTACTTTCCCTTTTCTTTTTACTTATTAGTTATTCAACTAAAACACATAGTCCAGTGCAAACTTCCTACAGTCTTTTTTTTTAATGCTTCATTGAAGTGTAACTGAAAGCACGAAATCTGCCAAATTTAGATATATACACAAACCTGCAAAATCTTCTGTGCAGTGACCCCGTGATCATACTGCCACCTCTGGAACCTCTTTTTCACTTACCAAATGCCCCCACCTTCTACCCTGTTCTCTTAAAACAGCCACTTTTTGGGGGCTGGGGGTTTAGCTCAGTGGCATAAGCACTCAAGGGCATAGTCATGAGTTGGATTCCTAGTACCAAAAAAACCCAAACCAAGCCAAAGCAAAACAAAACCAAACCAAAAAAAACCCCCCAAAAGCCACTTTCTATTTTCTCTCACTGTAGGTTGGCTTGCATTTCCTAGAATTCTGTATAATTGTAATCATAAATTGTGCACTGATTTTTTGTGGAGTACTTTCACTAAACAATTATCTTGAGAGCCACCCATGCTGTTACAGATATGAACAACTCAGTGTTTTGCATTGCTGAATATTTTCCCATTGATTGGACGGTACAATTTATCTTGTCACCTATTGACTTATGTTTGAGATGTTCCCAAATTTTGACTACTACAAATAATATTTCTGTGAAAATTTCTGCTTAAGTATTCAAAATACCCTATTAACAGGCTGAAAAGAAAGTAACAGGCTTGGAGAAAATATTTGCAAATCATCTGTTAAAGAATTTCTATCCTGAGTAAATAAAAATCTGATCACTCAAAACTAAGAAAAAAAATATCCCAATAAAAAATATTGGACCAAAGACTTTGAACAAATAGACTCAGTAAAAGTTGTTTAATATCACTTTTCACTAAGAAATTTAAATTAAAACTGCAAATAAGGTGCTACGAGTGTGATTGCACCCCTCTTGTTGTGTGAGATGAAAGCTTTTACAATGTAGCAGTATTACCAATGTGCAATTATGATGTAACTCAGTAACATAAATCATACTCAACCAGAGTGTAAAATGTTAGTGTATGCCCAGGTAAGGGAGCCAAAGGCACAAAAATTGTACAAAAGGATGCAACTACACCATGTTCAACACTCAGCCTCCAGTCAGTGCTGAAGCCAATAAAGATATTTCCTGGAAAAATGAGCTCAGTGTTCCATATTTCTACAGAAAAAATCTCACAGCACTGGTACTGATTTTAGTTTTCAATAGACCCACTTTGGCACACACGGTATCGTCTTCCCATCGTATTTCTATGACCTGCAATTATGGCATTGTGTCGGGAGTATATGATCAAGTTTCCTAAAGTTAATTCCTGACCCAAAATACAATGTGGCCATTGTGGTAATTTAATATTTTGACAGTTACTAAATCTATGAAGTGGTGTAATATTTCTCAGAAGTATTGTGTAGTAATGGTTATCTAAGATATTTTGTAAACTCCCTAGTGGAAGAAGATGACAGTTACCTAGTAGATGTTTGGGTCAAATGAGACTGAAAAAAAAAATCTTTCACTGTTATTACTAGTCCTAATGTTACAAAGTCTCAATTATCTGTGTCAATAGGCAGTATTTTTCAAAGATTTAAATGGTAAGAAATGTCTATTTGTATTTTAAGGTTACATTTTGATTGACATGTAAACAGTTCAATCTTAAAACTTATTCAAAATAAATAAATGTAACGAATGTTTATAAAATTTCTCAACATTTTGGATTTTTTATAGAATTCATGAACTGTCAAGTTAAAGTGTGATTTAAAAAAAAAAGCATGTATCTATCTACACAAGATTGAGCATTACATTGAAACTCTTTCATTTCCTTTCTTGTTAAAAGGTTGTAATAATGTATTTCATTTCATTTTATTTCTTCTTGATTGATTATATTAAAATATAAGCTTGTTATTTTTGAGCTTTATGGGTGAACCCCAGTACCCCTTCACTCTTCTTCCATGTGTATATATAGAACTAACATGAGCTCTGCAGTTTTCTGAATATTTATTTAGATAACCTCCTCCAAAGAGGACACTTCAGCACCAAGATTTCAAATTCACACCTAAAACTCAGGAAATACTGGAGTTGAGTGATGCTGGCCACTAAAGGGGATTAGAAACACCCAGTGGGGATCGCTGTTGATGACACTCCCACTCCAAAGCACACAGCCCCCAAGTTTCAAGGGATTTACAAGGCTTCTTTCCATAGCATTCTGCTCTTAATGCTGTCTGAAGCCAAAATGCAGGTGGCGAGTACTGGAAAGGTGTTCTAAGAGCACACACTTTCACATTAGAAGGGCTGGGTCCAAATCGTGACTCTAGCAATTTCTTTTTAATTCTGTGATTCTGGACAATTTTCTTAGTATCTCTGAGCCTTCTTCACTGTAAGACAGGCTCATCAACACCAGAATCACAGAGTTGTCAGGAAATTTACAATAGCTAACAACGTCTATGAACCAGCTATGACCAAAAGCTGGCATCACTCTTTAAAATATATGTGTCATAGCATTATGATTTTTGAGGGTTTTTGTGAAGGGAGTCTATTTTCAAGAATTGTTCTGTTAGACACATTAGTTTTCTTTTGAAAACATACTATGAAAAATTTTTGTTTTGCTGAAGTAATTGATATATGATCCTAAATAAACAATATTGCTCATTCAGTAAAAATTTATTGAGTGCCTACTACATGCCAGATTACTACTCAAGCAAACCAACTGAGAAGTGCTTCAACTATAGAAAGTGAAATTTCCTTTACATTCAAGTATCACCTAAAAAGACAAGCAACCCACATGAAACATCTGAAAACACAGCTTCCTCATATTTCTAGGAGGACAACAGAAAGTTACTCCCTTGGAATTGGAGAACATATTCCCAGGGCTGCACAGTCACAGGCCCATAGCTTTCAGGGAGCTTTGTGCAGTTTACTGTCCAGGTCAGAGGATTACAAGCCTGGGCGGACAAAAAGGAATTGAGAAGGCCACAGGTTTCCTTCACTCTCTCTTTTGTTTTTTGGAGTGGTAACAAGGAAATGAAGACAAATCATAAAACATAATACAGCGTCAGTGAGAAAGACCAGAGCACAAAAGCATCCCTGCTTTGGTTACAGCAGTGTTTACATATGGATAAACCAGAGGACGGAAAGCAGGAATAGTCGATGGGTCAACATGACAAGGAGGAGTCAATTTTTCTCCCAGCAGATATATTGTATTATTGGTATAATGATACTTAAGCTAAATATGTAAATAAATAAAGTCAAGAGGAAGCAGAAAATGAAGACCGAAAGGTAAAGAAGTATTGTAAAACTTCCAGGGACAAGTGAAGGGGGAAAAGACCAAACAACCAAATAACCAAAAACCGCCAAATTGAAACACAGATATTTATTTAAGCTTTATCCTTAAATGCCACCCAAAATAATCTTTAATATATAAAAACTCAACCTAGAGCTCAGAATGGCACTAATTCATGCATTAATTCCCCTCCGCTCCTCCCCACAGTACAGCTTGTTTGCTGAGGCAGGAGGCCCCGGCATCCAAGGCTCTGATTCCTCTCCCTCTCCTGCCACTATAGTTCTGCACAACCCGGAAGACCCCAGCTCCACAAAGAATCAGTACTTAGCAAAGACATTGGTACAGAGTCAGGTCTATTGAAATCAAGTTTTGTTAGGCCTCTAGGCCTGGCCTAGACTGCTTGCTAGTCATTCGTAACTTTATTTTATGGAAAAGGTTACTTAGTGGGTAAGTTTTTCCGTGCAACTGAAATCTTTAGCTTTCAAAGTAACTTCCAAAATAAAACCCAGTCTACTTTGAGCTCGGCTTATACTACTTATATCAAATATTTCACTCAAATGTTATATAATCGAAATCAGTCAATAAATAAGTCACCCTCAGAGGTTATGCTTATAAAATTCTACAAAACCATCACATCGGTACGAAATGTATTTGTTTTCGCTCTAAACCAAGAGTGGTCACCACCTTAGGGTTTCATATAGAGCTGCGGTGGAGAAGCTACAGCACGCATGCGCAGTGGGCTGTTTGTGCCACGGAACGCTCTAACAGGATTCATCATCATGGATATAGCTGATCCCCCTCTATCTGAGAAATACGGTAAATGATGCAGTGCGTGTGTTTTCACCACAATGCTGACTTCTGGAGGAAAAGTCGGTCTCTGATCTTATAAAAACAGGAATACCTGTGTGTTACAACTTTTAGGGATAGGTATAGAGAGATTGCTACATGGGAAAATTACTCAATCCACAATTGCAACTCAGGTCATTGTGTTACTACACATGTTAAATGAGGTTTTAGTGGACTGAATAAATTTTGGAAAGTAAAATTGATCGGTCCTATTTATTGCTTTCATAAGTTTTGATAATCCATATACTTACAAAAAGCGTCTTCTGACATTTTTATTAATGGTGTTTCCCCAGCCACTGATTCATGGAACTCCATCTGAGCTTTGGTCCCACTTTCTTTCCTAGGGCATTTTTAGGCTCTTCCATATGTTCAGTAAGGCAATTAGTTGTTCCATGAGTGTCTCTCTCTCTCTCTGGGTATTTAGTCTCTCAAGTTATATTACTTCCAGGGAATAAGAGTTCTTTCTCTTTCCTTTGTACATAACCAGTCACCCAGTAGCTGAATGTAGTCTTGAAATAGTTCTTAAACAGATATATGAGTAGTTGAATTGTTTAAAAACAGGAAAATTATACAAAAAGGTCTATAATTTGTTATCAAGAATAAAACACATATTTGCAGAAAAACCAAACTACATGAATTTGGGCACTTGTCCCTCGTAAAGCTGAGTGAAGGCCTGACTGTCATTAAACTTTAAAGCCATGGCAAGTCCTGTGCATTCCTCTGCATACTGCGTGCTCAGGCTGGGGCTTTGGGGAGCCACCAGCCACCCTTCCTGGGCTGAGGCACTCACTTTCTCAAGTGCCAGTAGTGCTGTCACCCCCGGTGCACATTCAGGGCCCTCTCCTGAAATGACCATAGACACCAAGGAACTGCCTCCCAGGAGGTACTGATCCCCACTTTAGGAACAACCCTGCCTCAAATGGGGACCAATGCTGAGGGCCTCCCTTTCTGCCAGGAGCCCCATAGATCAGTAAGGCAGTTGCTGTGTTGACCTCACACTCAACCTCTCCCTCCCCCAGGGCCTCCCTGCACCTCCTAATAGGTGGCTTTACTTAAGACCCCCCACCCCAGCACTAAACTCCCTCTCTGCTTCCTGGGAAACCTACCTGCACCAATCCTACCTACAGTTCAAGAGAAAATATGTGAGAAAAGAAATGATTTGTCCACAGGCAAATTGTTTCCAATATATCTACATCTGGTGTTCTGTGTTTCCTAAGTGGAAAGAAAACAGCAGCTAAGATATTTTAATCCTTTTATTTCTCTTGTGGTTGCTCAGCCCACGCCCTCCCTTGTCAGGTATTAAAACTATGAAAATCAATTAAATATGGCTTTAGAAACTCCTTATTCATAAAGAATGCGCCAAAGCAAATACATTGCTATTCATCAAATAGAGCTAATGAACATCTAATGAGACGTTTAAAGCACTATTACATGATGAAATAAACAAACCTATAGTAAATGAAACTGGTAATGCTTCCCTTTACACATAGGCAGAACAACCCAGAATTTCAGATGAAAATAATCATATCTATTCATGTTTTCCACTTAATCCCTCAAATTCCAAATTGCTCTCTTAGCATTAAACTCAGTCTCAATTTTGAGGATGGGAAGGAATTCAAAGAAAAGTCAAACTACACCAGTAACTTTGTTAAAAAAAAAAAATCTTTGAGACTATTAGGATAATTTGAATCTGTATTGATTCCCAGGGGTTGTATATACATTCTTGTGTTGGTGTCAGTATTTTCCTATAATTATGAGATTCTTTAATAAAAATGAATTAATAATGTATAGTCAACAGAATAAATAAAATCTTGTTGGGGGTAGCTACTACTAACATATGGAAGAGACACTTTTAAAAGTCTGCCAGCCACCTCAGAGGCTGCTCACAGGTTGCATTGTGGCAGGACATGTGTCCCCTTTAGCCCATCAGCCATGCACCTCTTTTGCCTCTGAACGGTGATCACATGGAGAGTTCACATCCAGTTTGAAGGGGCTCCTTCTCAGGATGAGCTCTAGGTGCATTTTCCCTCCTAACTTCTGTGTTCTTTCCATTCTCCTACGGCTTGCTTTTTTGTAGTTCTCAATTTGCATTGCCAGGGTAAAGTGTTTCACTTTTTGCACCCACTCAAATCTTTCTCTGCCTTCAGCAAGTGCAGGAATACACAGACATCCTAGTAAATGCAAGTCAGTGTTAACAAATCTTTACAAAGTGGCCCACAAATCAGTAAGCAGAGCACAGAGAACCGATTTTTCTTTGTCCAGTACTCAAGAACCTGGTATTCAAATTTAACTGGAATATATCCTATATTTAAAAACTGAGGGGGGAAAAACTCCAAAGGTTTTGGAGATAAACAGAATCATAGTCTACACAGCCAATCACATTAAATTTGCTGCCTGTCTTTGAAGTCCAATATTGTTCTCGCTGTTTTGTTCTGTTCTAATTAATTGTTTTGCCTTATTCTGTGTTCTGTTTTGATTAGTTTTATTCTGTTTTGTTTTCTTTTGATTTTGCTATACCTGACAGAATGGACAACTAATGTGAAGATAACAAGATATGCCAGAGTAGCTATTGTTGTTTCCCTAGTATCCTGCTTTGAAGTTCAGTACCATTTTCACTTCTCTGTTTTAACTGGCTTTGTTCTGTTTTGTTTCGTTGGATTTTATTATCTTTAAAATAAACAAATAAATTAAGTAAGTAAATTTGCTGAGAGGAATGTCTCTCAAGCCCTAACTCAGCAACTTTTCCACTTATTTTAGATACAGTTTTACAAAGCCAAACAATCTGAAATTCTTGCTCTGAATATATATTAAATTAAATGAGTCAAGAAGGACATAAAAATAATAATGCTAGGTGCAGTGGAAGAGGCTAAAAATTAAGAATAGGAATTTTAAAAATAATAATAGGAGGTCACTTAATAAAAAGACTCAAGAGATATCAACAAATGAATGACTTTAAAAAAGGTCTCTCATGGCATTCACATGTAATCATATAAAGAAGTAAGCATATGAATATTTAAGAAGTACTCTTCTTGCTTACTTTACTTTCATGATTTATTTCTTTCAAATTTGTAGAATCCAAGGTCCTCGTGTTTGGAGCAAGCCATTCCTTCCCACCCACAGGACTTCAGTTCTTGCCCTTTGAAGTTTCACGTTTCGCTTCCCTGGAGTACTGATACACTTACATTTCAACAGAGTGTGGCCCTTCTTAGGGCTCTGGGCGCCTCCACCTCCCCTTCTGCTAAAGGCCAAGTGTCCCTGCTCATTCCACTCACCTTCCTGTTTCTTGCATTTCTTTTTTCACTCTTAAGCACCTAGCTTCATCCTCCTCCCCAAACCCTTTTCCCCCAGAATGAATCAGTTCTTTTTCTGTGTCTCCAGCACCCTTCTGAGACCAACTCTGCTAATGTACCTAACATTACCTCCCTGATATCGTTTGCTGATGTGACTATGACCTACAATTTCCTTGAGGGAGAAAACCCAGTCTTCTATTTTATCCACCCACTTAGCATCAGGTTTGGCACACCACAGATGCCATAAGCATTTTAAGGGATTTACATTTATTCTCCAAATGGTTTGGGGAGCACTGAAATTTCATTTTTGTTTGTTTCATCAGAGAAGTTTAAGGGACTGTCTTGCTAATTTTCTAAGAAATTGCTTGACTAACCTGAAAGTAATATAAATATTTGTATCACATGCTATCTTAATTTTTAAAAAGTAAAATGATAAACCTGGTTGTTGCTTGACAGTGTTTATTCTTCAAACAAAATGGTTATAATTTTGTTAAGTAGACTAATATGACAACATTGCATGGATACACTTCCAGTAAGCAAGCAGAACTAGAGAATCAAAGCTCCAGTTGTATCAGAATTCCTTATTAATTTTATTGAAAAGTCACTTTGAAAGAGATGATTAAAAATACATGTGTTTCCAGCTGTAAACACTGATGATGCATAGAGAATTGCAGGAACCTAAGTTGTGTAGTCCACAAAACACCAAATAAATTTTAATCACCAAAGCATTTATTCGGCATTTTGATTAGCTGTTTCATGCCTCTGCCTACATGGTTAACTTAATGTACTTATAGTGTTTTAGTGTATCTTGAGCTGCAGGCCTAAATAGACTTTAAAAGACAAATGATCTGTCCACTAAGGAAGAGAACCATTGTAGCTGAGCCATTACAAATTCAGGGATGAACTTTACCCGGTAATGTAGTCATTCAATACCATGTCTGTAAGAGAAAAGAGAGAATATTGATAAGGACAGGCTGCAACCACCAATGCAAAAAAAAAAAAAAAAAGTATGCAGAAAGCAGCAGGAAATTCCCAATACCACACATGCCAGGTGCAACTTCCTTTGTTCTCATTACTTTGACAATATCTTAATATTTTCCAGAAATTTGGATGGGTATAATAAGTAACTATGTTTACAGTGATATGATTACACTTACTAAATTAAAAACATCGACAAGGTCATAAGTTTTTTGCTCTTCTGGTAACAATGGGGAACTAAAGACACAGCTATCTATGAAATTTCAGACTGCTATTGATCACATTTAGTTCTTATAATTGAAATGTGGGAAAGATTACATGTTGTCTGATATTATTTTATGTGAAGTGTCTTCCTCCATTATTTGTTCTTTTTGTGTTGTTCAGTTATTTTCAGTTTATCCTTAAAAGCCTATACAGTGCTACATTTGATATGCACTTTATCTATATCTAAAATATAAAGCTTTTCCTTAATGCTTCAGTTTAAAACTGGTTTAACTACTGATGATAAATAACATCACCTGTTTTGGTTCCTATGATATAAAACATACTGAGTGTTATTTCTTGAAATTGGCCTTTTATGTTCTCTGCGCTCAGAATATAAAACTTTTTTAAAATATTAAAAACAAATTTTAAAGCTGATACTATACCTAATGACATAAGAAACTCATGTGTTTTATGGTGAATTCCACACATACTAAAGAGAAAAACACAACTCACCTCAATTTTGTTCACATTAAAATTAACATTTAGAAAAGAACACAATTCTTTCTTGCTTATCAACAAAGTTTTCCCATTGTGTGACATCTGACTACATGAAATAGAAAAAGGAGACAAGGGTCAGTCACACCAGGGGAAAAATTTTACTTCTAATTTCTTACAGTATGATAGCTTTGATGTTTAATACATTTTTTTCTAAGGACTTTAAATGGAGTTATTGAACAAATGGAGTATCACATTCATAAAGCAAAACATGAGTCATATTTTGACTCACTGATTAGCTCTTTTGCCTTGAACAAATCATAACTTCCCCGAGTTTCACTTTCCTTATCAATCAGAGGAACATAATGTCATACCTGGCCTTCACACCACGAGGCATTACTGAAAAACTAAAATAAAAAAGCGATGATGATGAATACATAATAGAGTGTTACATAAGTGACATTACTAGCATGTTGAGTACTAGCATGTGTCATACAGACATGGCATTGAATGACTGCATTATCAGGTAAGTTCACTCTTGAATTTGAGATCTGCCTTGTGCGCTGACTTAACAGATATGCTTACAGTGATATAAGCCCTCAAATGTATGTATGTCTGATACTCTCATGACACCAGGATTGCAAGTCACAAGAAATAGGGGAAAATATAACAGTGGATAGCTAGAAATACAATGTAACAGATACCACTGTGTAAATCAGTTTTTGGCAATTTAGAATCCCCCCCCCACCAAAAAAAAAATAAGGTTAAATTTTAAATGAAGGGTACAGGCAATTATTTATCTCGTGTTGAGCTAGATAGGTGCATTTAATTTTTAAGGCTATGAGGTTTAGAGAGCTTTAACACCCAAGGCTTATCTGTTGCTTTCCGTTTTGTAGGTGAGCAGACTCAGGTGCTGCGAAGCCATGTGCCTATGGCACTGTGGGCTCAGGTAGGAGGTAGCCCCTCTCTCAGTGCTCACAGCCCAGATGCTCCTGCTGGACACCATCCCCACCTGATCTGCCACCAAATGGCCTTTCCTAGCTCATTCTGCAGACATGTGTTTCCTGTTTGGAGTTGGATGTCAGTTCACATACTACTGGAACATTTTGTCTACTATTATATAATTAACTGGAAGAAAACTTTGTGGGATGGAGACTAACAATACAACCCAAAGATCATCAAAGAAATCCTAAGATTGTCATGACAGTGAATATTCGGTTCATCATGCAGAAAGATCATCTCAATTTTGTTCATATTAAAATCAACATTTAGAAAAAAATACAGTTCTCTTTCACTTATCTACAGCCTGACAGTTGTGATCTGCCTAACAGGGTTGCATAGATGCTGTGCTGCCTCACAGAGACACTAACCACATTCTTGTGCCCTGTATAGTTACAATTATCAAGCTGTTAGCTGAAAATATATTTATATAACATATTTATGTATTTCAGGCAGAAAAATTCCAACTGTAATTTGTCACAATGAATAGCAGTGACACTGCTATCCACAGAGTCAGAAGAGTTTAAATGGGATGGGATTCCTTGGCAATTTTCCTTTTCTTTAATTTTAAAAGTATGTCAGAATGTTCTCTGTTCCGTTGCAGTAAAACCTCAGTAAAAGAGCAAATTGATTTCTGAAAGGAAGATCTGTGGTTCACTTCTCTGTACGAGTCTGTCAAATTTTTGGTGCAGCAACATTCAAACCCTTTTTTAAGATAAGAAAGAAATTTTGGATCATTACTTCAGTCACATCCATTCTGACAAGACAGAGCTCAGTATTCAAAGTCACATTAGGACAAACACTAAATGTGTCAAAAACAGTAAGCTCAAAATTAAATATTCCAAGATTTTTCCAAGTATATTCTAAGATTTTTCTCCTTGTTATTCTAAAACCTATTGTAAGAAAAGGCAATTTTATATGAATTTTTTAAAAGAATGGACAGAGAGTGGTATAAAACCTGTGATCAATTTTATTTTCTCATACATATTACAGATTCCACAGGTAATTAACAAAAATGGCCAATCATTTAATGATTTCAAATGGGATATCACTATGCTTTTGTATTATTGTGTAAGATGTTAATGTAAAAGAATACATATAGTTGGTTATAAAGTTTTCCATAGGAAAGATAGAGATACTGAAACATAAGTCACTATAAAACATATATACAGACTGATGACTTCAATGACCTTTCCCTTGGGCTATACCTAGAGATGGATCTTTTAAAAATAGATCTTGGAAAAAAAAAAGAAGGAAAGAAAAAGAATGAATGAAAGAAAGAAAAGAGAAGTGTGAAATCAATATTAAGTAGACAAGTACATTATCTTAGGGAAAGACAACCCATATTCTAACCAGATCATTCAGTATAATCAAATCAATGTGTTGATCAATCAATCAATCAATCAATCATTAAAGTTGCCATTATTGCAAGTATTTATAAAGAATGGATAATGCACAATGATGGCTACACTATATATAGGATCAATTCTAATGTACTTTTTCTCTCTAGTTTGTAGCTTTATGAACATGATTTATGTTTCTAATTGAATTTAGGAGGATAGTTTATAATAATATTGTTGATCTACCATTATTTCCCTATGTTCATAAGTTTCTATATTATACATTCAAGAGACCTAGAAGATGGACACATAGACCAAATAAAGTCAAAATCCAGAATTAGGGATTGTATAAAATGTGTGATATTCTGTGTATGTGTTTGTGTGTGTTTATGTGCACATACAATGTATACACATGCATATACACCATCTTCCTCTAGCTAGGATGACAAAGCTGATTCCAAAATACTGAGTGAAAAGTGATAAATTCAAACTCTCTTCTTCATATTTCAAAACCTATAGACACATTTTTCCAACCCTTTTATTTGAATACTCAGAAATGGCACAAGGGGGATATGACATATAATCGGGTTGAGGCAAAAGAGAAATCCAAAGAATTACATCTCTTTCTTTTGAAAATACTTCTGAATTCAAGCAGACTGGAAAGAAAAAAACCCACTGATATCAAATCATCATGAACTTCACTCAAACCTTTAGGAAGGCTGGTCTGTAGTTCTCAACTAGGAAACTTAATTCTATGATGAAGGATCAAAAAATTGTTGTTAATTACATGACTGTTCAAGATTAATTAATTTTTCATTGAGGGCATTTTCAGGAACAAATCCTCCCTGTCTGAAGGAAATATGCCCCTAAATTTCCAGAGATCTGACCACTCTGGTCATTACTAAATAGCCCATCAAAGCTCTAGACCCTGTGAGGACAGAGAGCCTTCTCACATGGTGCAGCAGAACAGGGTGAAGCTGCAGTCCTATTTTGGATGAGAGCACTTACAATGATTATGGAAAAGGAAGAAAATCTTGCTTAGAAGTGTTGAGGGCCTGTTTTGAAAGTGCACGTGGCAATAGATCCATGTGAGCCAACTGTGGTGCTGGCAGCCTTGGGGTGTGGTGAACTGTGAAGGCTGACTTGTTTTAAATCTAAAGATAACAGTAAAACTGACATTACTAAGGATAATCTGAAGGTTTCAGGAGGCTTAGGTTGTCACTGGCATGGATGGCAGTTTGCATACCATGGCCAAATGAATGGCTTTATTGGGAAGGAAGGATCCATGACCTTTCTGACACTGGAAGTGAGAACCAGAAACTCTGAAAGACAGAAGTTAGGCTGACATTTTATTTCTACTGGCAAATGCACATATATTTCTGAGTGATAATTTGCACCACACAGTGTGTATCAGCTTGTACACCACCGGGCTTGATGCAAGTTTGATGACAGAATCAGTTTTTCATTCACTGCTTTTAGTACTACAATTACTTGAGTGATAGTTTATAATTTTGACTTTCCCAAATAGATGTGAGATCATTTTAGAACACATATCTATATCTTCCATGTACATTAACAGCAATAGAGTTATATTGTTCCATTTGATTTCCTCAAACAGCTTTAAATTTATAGATATAAATTCATTTTAACCGAAGTTTTTGGTGTTCTATGTTAACACCATCAAAGACCATTTGGAAATAATAAAATCTACCATTAGACCAACTGGTCCCATTAATATTTATAAAGATAATGTCTATACAGATAATACAATATTTATACAGATAATTACAATATAAAGCATAATATGTATTATTTTCAGGGAAATTTGCTATTTTCCCTTAGTTACATGACAATTTAATTTAACTTTACTCAAGTGTTTTTCTTCATACATTTATAACATACACATTTCTTTATACATTTATGTTTATAATATTTTATATATTCTTAAAGCAATCTTAGTTTTTAATTTCAAAGAAAAATGTTTATTTATGCTTTCACATAGTTTGAATTTTTGTCTGCTGAACTAAAAATGAAATTGTTTCCAAATCCTTGCCATTACTTCTCAGTTTCATAAAAACAGATTCCTTTGCCTTCAGCAATTTAAAATAGAAGATGAAATACTTATAGAGGATGAGAACTCCTAAGATGGCTTTAATTTTGCATTTTGCTATTTGACCTTCTCCTCCGATGGCTCCATTTTAAGCCAACCATCCTGACCTTCCCTGATTTCAGAAACATTTTCTTCACAATTGCTTCATCTTAGAACTGTAGCTTTTTAGCACATGTTTCTATCTGGAAATGAATCACCCAGCAATCCTTGGTGGACCATCCCAATTGAAGTCAATCCGGAGCTGGTGTCCAATGGTGCTGCCAGACACAAAGCGAATCCAAGCCACAAGATGTTGGCTTTGCTACTTGATTAATGAAGACAGTATTAAATGTGATACCATATTTAAGGTCAGTGTTAAAGACATAAGGCCTTCATTTATCCTACACTTAACAAAATGGTTAAATATAAACATCAATTAAAATTGAAACCTGCTTAACTTAGGAAGTGGATGATTTCTGTCTTCTTTCTTCTGATGAAAATATCTTTAAATTTCATTTATTTTTCCTATATGACATGATTTTTTCTTCTATTCTTTAAACTACAGTGTAATGGTGTGCTTTCTCTTTTTGAGAAGGTTGGTCTTGAATTTGAACTCTTAGATTCACATGATCCTCCCACCTCAGTCTTCTGTGTAGCTGGGACTTGGAAGCCACTGTGTCTGGCTTCCACTGAATTTTAAAAAGTACTTGACAAACAGAAATAACTTACTTTAGTGCCATCATATTTTACTAAAAATGTCTAACAGAGGACCCAATTGATTTAAGAAAAAAATGAGAAATGTTAGACAACATAACATCAATTATGTTCATCAATTCTGTCATGCACAATATTGTGTTGAGGATGTAGTTCAAGAATAGAGTGATTGACTAGACCCTGAAAGCTTCTTCAGCACAAAATAAGAATAAGAATAAGAATAAGAATAGGATGAGGAGGAGGAAATACCAGCGACTTCAATTCTCACTGCCCATATAATAACTTTTTGGTTGTAAAGTATATAATCTTCAGTGTCACTATCACTGAAGATTGTATTAAGTAAAACTAAGAATAATAGCTACAATTGTACTTTTAATTCAAAGTCACACAAACTTTAGAATAAAGTCTCTGTGTGCTTATATTACATATGGGGAGAAAATTCAAAAGAAGTTTCCTTAGTTTTCCCTACCTTCATGTAAAATTTCCACCACACATTTCCTGAAAGAGAATAATCTCAAAAAGTAGAAAACACGAGACTTCTTTGGCCTATTTTGTTTTGTATAGTGCATATAACATACATTTATTATACATGTTCTCGTTTTATAGCAGTTTATATGTTAGTTCTACCTTGGTTTGTATCTCTAGGAACCAGAGCCTGAAAAAGCAGTTTACATTCAAGAGAGTCATTGGAAAAGTGATCTTAGGGTACTAAACTGAATGAAGGCTCTGGGTTACTGAAAGGAAGGCTGAAGAGACCCAGCACAATAATGTGTGACTAGCTGAAGGTCTCTCATGTGCCTAACAAATGCTCAATTCTGTTGAGACCATCTAGAGAAGTTGTAAAATATAAGCCAGAATTAGCTGCCTGAAAGGAAAAAAATGGAATCATACACTAACTTAATCTCCTGCTGGCTGAAATTGCCCTTTGAGCAGCAATCACCACTGACTTCAAGGTTGCACATAAGTAATGGTTAACCTAATGTAGTGGGCATGCCAACTTTGTCTAAGGAAAGCAAATAGCAGCAAATGAGAGAAATCACTGTGAGATATGAGCGCAAAGCAGTATGAAGTGTGCAGAAAAGTCACTATGACTGTGGCCAGGGAAAAACTGACATGGAAGATCTGAGTTTGCTACTACCTGCAGGGTCCTCAGTCTCCAGGCTTTGCCCCCTACATAATTACTAAGTCCTTTTAGTTCTAAGCTTTCAGAACAGAACACCCTAAATGGACATGTTAGAATACTTAGTGATAAGTTCTAACAGCCCTCCTCGAAAGGTTCTATATTCAAGTACTTTCAGAAATACTCAGTTCAGAAGCTGCTTCCTACAGGAGCCAGCATGGGCAGACAGAGCCAGAAGATCCTCCTCTGCCTGCTTGCTGCTGCTACCAAGAGTCTGCTTCCTGCATGCAGCCAGCAGGAGCAGGGACACACAGCCAGGTAAGCCCTGTGCATCTGTAGGCGATCATCCAAGGCCCTTGCTTCCTTTTGGCAGCCATCACCCACTGGGAGAACCAGACAAACACAACCCTTTGTGTAGGCTACCATCACAACAGCCCCTGTGTAGACACACAGGCTGAGAGAAGCAGCCCCACTACCATGCATCCCTGGCTATCAGGGAAAACCCAATATAGCACACAGGTCTGGAGAAGCCCACCCCATGCCCTGCTACCTCCCTGTAAATCTGGGGTCAGAAGAACCCAGGTGCATGTCCCATTCCTCTACACCATGGAGAGGCTGCCAAAGTGGGAAGTGCTTGGGACCTTGCAAACTGACTTGTTTGGAGGAACCCAGGAGAACATCAAAATAAGGAAGTAAAAAGCAATCTCAGACTTCCAGCCCACACAGAACAAGTCTGGGAGATACAGTCATGAAATCAAATGGAAGTCACATGCCTGAAATCTCCAAGAGGACAACTGAAGTAAAGAAACAATTTCATGAGACTAAAAGTAATCAAATCAGAAATAATATCTCAGGTAAAAGAAGAAATCACAAACATAGTGAGAGAACTGCTTAGAATATCTACAAAAGGCATAGATTTTTTAAAAAGATCATAGGAAAATGATGAAAACCTTGAATGAATGAATGATATAGAAAGGAATTACAATGCATGAAACAGATTTAAAGAGATATCCAGGACACTACCCTGGGACCTTGGCCCGCACTGCTGCGCACTCCCTGCACAGCCTGCGCTGGCCCTGGAAAATGCGTGCTGCCCTGGGACCTTGACCCATGCAGCTGCATGCTTTCTACAGGACCCCAGCCACCAATGAAGAAACTTACATTGCCCTGGGACCTTGGCCTTCGCTGCTGCACACTCCCTGCATGGCCCACGCTGGCCCTGGGGAAGACTGCTGCCTTGGGACCTTTACTCATGCAGCTGCACACTTTCTACAGGACCCCAGCTGCCATTGAGGAACCCTATGATGCCCTGGGACCTTGGCCCACGCTGCTGTGCACTCCCTGTGCAGCCCACACCGGCCCTGGAGAATGCATACTGTCCTGGGACCTTGACACATGCAGCTGCGTGCTTTCTACAGGACTCCAGGAACCACTGAGGAAACTTACGCTGCTTTGGGAGATTGGCCTGCACCCAGCAGACACCCAGACCCAGGACATCTACTAGACCCTTGGGGACACTCCCTACCCCCTAGACCAAATACTGCTGTTATCTTCAGCTCCCACCTTTTTCCCAGAACCTTGGACTACAGCAGATTAACTGTTCTAGCTTCAAGGGAGATTCAGTAACTACCTCACCCAAACAGAAGATCTCAGCAGGCTCATGTCAGTGTGGTGAGTATGCCCCTAAAATAGAGGTGTACAGTGGGTAAATAGGAACAGTAGTAAAGCTCCCACCAACTAGTTGTAAGACCTTGATGAGTCTTTCAAGAGGGTGGGTGACCCCTTCCTGCACACAGAAAATGTCACGAGAGTGAGAAATGTGCCGGTAAGGACTCCCCCAACTTGGAGAAAATGAAAAGAGTTTATGAGACACACAGGAACACAGTAGGGACACAGTAGGGCCTCAGCCTACACAAACACTATAAACAGGGAGATCTGGTGACCTGGCATAACCTGAAGATAAAGTAATAGCAAGAACTAAATGTCGACCTACATCAGTATTACTAGGTATTCATTATGGGACCCAGCAATTGGACAAACAGCAACCTTACATTAAGACCCCAAGATACACGCTACCAACAAGTGACACTAGTGAGATTGAAGGACTTAATATTAACTTGAAAGGGGAAGATGGCAAAACTAAAAAGCAAAATGCAATCTCTATTCCACCAGCAGCAAGTACAGGAGATATTGAAATAGAGGACTTCAAAAGTAACACACCAGAAATGTCTGAAAAGATAGTGAGGGAAATAAAAAAAAACAACTCCATGAGACTATAGAGGAAATCAAATTAGAAGTACTTGCCCAACTAAAGATAGAAATAACAATCTTAGTAAAGGAGTTGCTGAGCACAGCTAAAGAAGAAATAGAGAAAAAAGTACAGGAGCATGGGAAACTGTTTGAAACCTATATTTTCTATATTGTTCTATATTGAAAAAACAATATAGAAAACAAGCAGAATTCATGAAACAAACTCAAAGAGACATCCAAGAAACAAAAAATTCTATTCAAAGTTGGCAAAACTGATTGAAAGAAGCTGAGGATAGGATTTTGGACCTTGAGGACAGGATCACAATTAGAAATCATGAAAGGATAGAACTTCTAAAATAACAAAGCAGCCTGAAATGACAATCCAACAGCTACAAGATAATGCCAAGAGTAACAACATAAGATTAATAGGCATCAGAGAAGAGTCAGGTCAATGCAAATGATATAACTAAAATATTCACAGAAGTAATAGAAGAAAATTTCCCAAACAGGGGGAAAAAAATCTTATATGCAGATAACTGAGGCATATAGAAAGCCAAACAGCAAAACCAACATAAATCTACACCCAGACAGATAATAATAATTAAGATCCCAGACATACAGCATAAAAACAGAATACTAAAAGCTGTTAGAGAAAAGACACAACTCATTTATCAAGAAAAGCCCATTATAATCACAGCCAACATTTCAACACAAACCTTCAAGTCAAGACAAGCTTGGAGTGAGGTATTTCAAGCCCTGAAAGAAAATAACTTTCAACCCAAAATGATGTACCCAGAAAAACTTTCATTCAAACTCAATGGAGAAATAAGATACTTCCATGTCAAAGAACAACTAAAGAAATTCACATCCAATAAACCAACCCTAGGAAGAGTACTGAAAGACATACTTGATAGAGATAAAAATAACCACAATCCCCAGAATAACAACAGAAAGACACCACCAGCTAGGACAAGCAATTAGACAAGGGGGTAAAGCAGAAAGCAAGCAACTGGAACATAACAAGGCAAAGTCGAGACAGTATATATCAGTGTTATCCATAAATGTAAATGGCCTCAATTCACCTATCAAAAGAAATAAGCTGACAGAATGGATCAAGAAACAGGATCCCACAATATGCTGTATACAAGAAACATATCTGACCCAAAAGGAAACTCATAGATTAAAAGTCAAAGGTTGGAAAACAGTATTTCATGCAACAGGAACCCAGAAAAAGCAGGGGTAACTGTTCTATTTGCAGACAATGAAAACTCCAAACCTAAAATGAATAAAAGAGATAAAGAATATCACTACCTACTCATTAATGGAAAAATTCAAGAAGAAGAACTAACAATTATAAATATATATGCCCCAAATACAGGAGCACCCAACTAGATAAGACAGAACTAATGGACATGAAAAACCAAATACACAAGAACACAATTATAACAAGGGACCTTAACACCCCCTTGTCACAAAGAGATAGATCAACTAGACAAAAAGTCAGCAAAGAAATAATGAACTGAATCATACCTGTGAGCAATTGGACTTAGTAGGTGTTTACAGAGTGTTCCACAAAACCACATCAGAATACATATTCTTCTCAGCTGTGCATGGGACATTCTCCAAAATAGACCATTTATTATCCCATAAAACATTCTTAAGTAAATGCAAAGGTATTGAAATCATCCCATGCATAATATCTGACCAAAGAGCACTGAAACTGGAAATTAATGGCAAAAGAAATTGCAAAACCTGCATAAATACATGGAAATTAAATAACAACCTTTTGAACAACCAGTGGGCTACAGATGAAATTAAAGAAGAAATAAAGCAATACCAACAATTCAGTGAAAATGCAGAAACAACATACTGTAACCTGTTGGATACAATGAAAGCAGTCTTAAGAGGTAAATATATAGCAATAAATTGTTATACTAGGAAAACAGAATGAGCACAAATAAACAACCTAATACTGCATTTCAAGCTTGTAGAAAAAGAAGAGCAAGTTGAGCCCAAATCTCGTAGAAGAGAGGAAATTGTAAAGATTAGAGCAGAAATCAATGCAATTGAAACTAAAAAAAAAAAAAAAAAAAAAAAAAAAAAAAAAAAAAAAAAAAAAAAAAAAAAAAAACAGTACAAAGAACTAATGAATCAAAAAGCTGGTTTTTTGAGAGAACAAACAAAATTGACAGACCTCTAGCTAACTTCATAAAGAAAAAGAAAAAAAAAACCCAAAATCAGAAATATGGACTGAAAAAGGGGAAATTACTACAGATCCCATGGAAATTCAAAAGATCATGAATACCTACTTTAAAAATCTCTACTCACATAGTGGAAAACACAGAGGAAATAGACAGATTTCTAGAAATGTATGAACTGCCAAAGCTCAACCAAGAAGATGTAACAATTTTGAATAATCCAATATCAGCTATTGAAATTGAAAATGTAATTAAAAACTTACCAACAAAGAAACACCCACGTCCTGATGGATTCACGGATGAATTCTATGAGAAAATGAGAAAAAATTGGATGCCAATATTCCTTAAACTCTTCAATGAAATTGAGAAGAAAGCAATCCTCCCTAAATCACTCCTGGAGGCAAGTATTACTGTCATAACCAAACCAGAGAAAGACCCAACCAAAAAGGAGAATTATAGGCCAATCTCACTAATGAACATTGATGCAAAGATTCTCAATAAAATATTGGCAAATAGAATGCAGCAAATCATCAAGAAGATTATACATCATGACCAAGTGGGGTTCATTTCAGGAATGCAGAGATGGTTTAACATATGCAAATCAGTAAATGTAATACACCACATCAACAGAGCCAAAAACAAAAACCACAGGGTTATCTCAATAGATGCAGAAAAACCTTTCAATAAGGTCCAACACATGTTCATGATGAAAACCCTTCAGAAACTTGGAATACATAGTGTCTTATCTCACCTTCATAAAGGTCATCCATGACAAACCAATAGCCAACACTATACTAAATTTATAAAAACTGAAAGTTTTCACTCTAAAATCAGGAATGAGACAAGGATGTCCACTATCACCACTCCTATTCAATATAGTGCTGAAAACACTAGCCAGGGCAATCAGACAAGAGAGAAATAAAAGGAATAAAGATAGGAAAGGAAGAAGTTAAATTAACACTATTTTCAGATGACATGATATTCTATATAGAAGACCCCAAAAATCTCATTAAAAGACTACTAGAGGTAATAAATAAATTCAGCACTGTAGCTGGATACAAAGTCAATGCTCAAAAATCAATAGCATTCCTGTACACAAACAAAAAACTCACTGAAAGAGAAATTGTGGAAATATCGCCTTTTAAAATAGCATCTTAAAAAAAATGAAGTATTTAGGGATCGACCTAACCAAGAATGTAAAAGACCTACTTGCCAAAAATTGTGCTATGTTAAAAAAGGAGATAGAAGAGGATATTAGAAAATGGAAGGATATTCCTTGCTCTTGGTTAGGAAGAACCAACATTATGAAAATGGCCATAATCCCAAAAGTATTATACAGATTTAAACCAATCTCAATCAAAATACCATTAACATACCTCATAGATCTAGAGAAAGCACTCCTAAAATTCATTTGGAAACAGACAAAGCCTAGAATAGCAAAGACATTTCTGGGCAACAAAGACAAGGCAAGAGGTATCTCAATTCCTGACTTGAAACTGTACCACAAAGCCACAGTGATAAAATCAGCATGGTACTGGCAAAGAAATAGACTTGAGGATCAATGGAACAGATTAGAAGATATAAGTACAACTACAATAACACTCAGCCATCCGATATTTGACAAAGGGGCTAAACATGTTCACTGGAAGAAGGATAATCTCTTTAATAAATGGTGCTGGAAAAATTGGCTCTCCACATGCTGAAGACTGAAACTAGATCCATGCCTATCAACATGCACAAAACTAAAGTCTGAATGGATCAAAGACCTAAATATTAAAACAGAAACACTAAATCTACTGGAAGACAAGATAGGCAGAAGTCTTAGAGACATAGGAGTAGGCAGAGAATTCATGAGTAAAATGGAAACTGCACAGAAAACACTTCAAAGAATCAACAACTGGTATCTCATATTATTGAAAAGTTTCTACACTTCAAAAGAAATCACCAACAGAGTGAAAAGAAAACCCACAGAATGGGAAAGAATTTTAGCCAGCAACCCCTCAGACAAAGGATTTATATCCAGAACATATAAAGAATTGAAAAACATCAAGCCCCCAAATTCAAAATGGGCATCTGAGATGAATACACAATTCTCAGAGGAAGATACATAAACGTATCAATTTCAATAGCTGATATTGGATTATTCAAAATTGTTACATCTTCTTGGTTGAGCTTTGGCAGTTCAAATACATGAAGAGATGTTCACCATCACTGGTCATTCAAGAAATGTAAATTAAAAAACATTGAGATTTCATCTCACTCTGGAAAGAATAGCTGCCATTAAGAAATCAAGTGATAACAAATGTTGGTGAGGAAAAAGGAACACTGCTCCATTGTTGCTGGGAGTATAGAGTGGTGCAACCACTGTGGAACTCAGTATGGAGAATGCTCAGAAGACTAGGTTTGGAAGTTCCATTCAGCCCAGCTATTCCCCTCCTGGGTATCTTCCCAGAAAAACTGAAATGTTCATATCACAGTGATATATGTGCACCCATGTTCATAGCAGCACAATTTGTGATAGCTAAATCTTGGAAACAACCAAGATGCCCATCAACTGCAGAGGGGATGAAAAAGATGTGGTATTTTTATACAATAGAGCATTACTTAGCTATAAAAATGATGATCTTGAGGCCTTCATAGTTAAATGGAGACAACTTGAGACTATTCTTATTAGTGAAATAAATAAGAATGAAATTTATAAATATCACATTGTGTCTCTAGTATAAAAAAGTAATAAGAAATGTAGGAGTAAAAAAACCCAAAATGTGTAATTATTATTGTAAAAAAGAGAGGAAAAGGAAGAGCTCTAAAAGATATAACTGTATGTTTAAGTATGTAGGATAGATAACCGTATTACTGAGTTTTGTTGCATCATGGAACATATCTGTTTGCAGTCTTACTGTTTGAATGTCCACTTTGTATGCTTTAATTTTGTAACTTGAACAACTGTTTCTAAGAGGACAATATGTAATTTATCAACTAGTGATTTCTTACTGTTTTTTTCTTTTTTTAAATTCTGTATTATTTCTACCTTTTCCTGTATTTTTCTCTTCAAATAAAATTTAAAAAAGAGATATCCAGGAAATTAAAGAGTCCATAGAAATCTGGCAAAACCACTTGAAAGAGACTGAAGATAAACTTTCAAGCCTTGAAGGCAGGATTGCAGCTAGAGATCATGAAAGGAAAGTTCTAAAAATAATAAGGAATCAGGAAATAACAATTCAGTGGCTGCAATATGACACAAAAAAAACATAATTTAAGAGTAATAGGTATCACTGAATAAGCAGGGGTCAACACAAATGAAATTAAAAGGCTATTTTCAGAAGTAATAGCAGAAAACTTCCCAAACATGGGAAAAGGATCTGGTATGCAGACAAGTGAGGCATACAGCACTCCAACTAGCCATAACCAAAGTAAATCTACAGAGACATATAATAATCAAGATCCCAGAAACCCAGCACAAGAACAGAATCCTAAAAGCTGTTAGAGAAAAGAAAAAGATCAACTATAAAGAAAAACCAATTAGAATCACAGAAGACTTGTCAACACAAACCAAGTCAAGAAGAGTTTGAAGTATTTCAAATTCTGAAAGAAAACAACTTCCAACCTAGATTGATGTACCCTGTAAAACTATCTTTCAAAATTGATTAAATAATAAGATAATTCCATGATAAAGAACAACTAAAGGAACTCATGACCACTAAACCAACCCTACAGAGAGTGCTAAAGGATATTTTACAGAGAGATAAAAATGACCATGGTTCCAGGAACAGCAGTAAAGGAGGATCCCCAAATAGGACAGGCAATTGAATGAAGGGGAAAGTGGAGGGCAAATAGCAGGAGGATAGCATGGCAAGATAAACCAATGTATGCTGGTTGTAACCATTAATGTAGATGGCCTCAGGTCAGCAATAAAGAGAAACACAGGGAGAGTGGATCAAGAAATAAGATCCATCAATATACTGCACACAAGAAACACATTTAACTGGAAAGGAAATTAATAGACTGAAAATCAAAGGAGAGAAAACAATTGTTCCATGTGACAGGAGATCAAAAAAAAAAAAAGCAAAGATAACTTGCCCATCAACCACAGAATGGGTAAGAGAGATATGTTATTTTCATACAATGGAAAGCTCCACAGCTATAAAGTAGAATAATCTCAAGGGCTCCTGTAGATAAATTGACCCAACTGGAGATCATGTTCATGAATGAAACAGTTTGAACCCATATGGGTGAAACCTAGCATAAAAATAGGAGTTAATGGGATCCAAAAAGCACGATAAATATTATAAAAATGATAGAGGAGCAAACAACTAGAAGTGGAAGGTGTTAACTACTAGTAATTTCTTATTGTCTTGTCTTGAACTCTTGTATTGTTTTCACAATTTTGGTAGATTTGGCTTTTTTTAAATTTTATTTAAAGAGGGGGGAAGCAAAACAGAAAAAAGGGTAGAAACAATACAGAATTTCAAAAAAATAAACGGTAAGAAAGCACTATTTGATACATTACATATTGTCTTCTTGGATATAGTTGTTCCAGTTACAAAATTAAAGCATACAAAGTGGACATTCAAACAGTGAGGCTGCAAATAGTTCTGTTCACCAGTCCAACAAAAACTTAGTAACATGGTTATCAATCCTACACACTTAAGGTGACATACAGTTATCTCTTTTAGAGCATTTTCTTTTCCTTCTCTTGTTTTTTTTTTAAATTGTTTTATTTAAAGAAAAAATTTTGAAAATGAAAAGAGGGTAGAAACAATACAAAATCTCAAAAACAAAACAAAACAAAACAAAACAAAAGTAGTAACCAGTAAAAATCACTAGTTGATAATTATATACTTTCCTCTTAGATGCAGTTGTTCAAGTTACAAAACTAAAGTCCACAAAGTGGACATCCAAACAGTGAGACTGCAGTCAGTTTTGCTCACCCATCCAACTAAAACTTTAGCAACATGGTTATTAATTCCACACACTCAAACATACATGCAGTTATATATTTTAGAATATTCTCTTTTCCTTTTTTTTCCTTTACAATAACTATAATCCATTCTCATAAACTACTTAGAAGTTCTACACATGTATAAGTCTCTACACATATACCTAGCCTTTCTGTATCAGAGGGAGAAACAAATCAAAACAAGTCAGCAATACAAATTCCTAGAGAAACATGAAATGAAAAGAACATACAAAAACACAACATTAGATGATCTATGGTAGTCACTATGATGTCTCTAGTTATTTTCAATAAAATTGTCTATATCTTCAAATATCATATAAACAGCATTGCTTTACATTATTAATTAAATCTAAACATTGGAGACATTATAGGACTTCAAAGGCAGATAACAATCAAACCAGAATGGGTATCCTATTGAATCCTGTCATCTTCAGAGTAGTTGCCCCTACTCTGACTCAACACTCTCAAGCACACCAGATTCAAATAAAATCAGTCCAGATAAAACAGTGATATAGCCAATCTTCTCTGTTTTATCTCTGCCATGCTATTTTTCTGTTGTTATTTGTTTACTTTTCTCCTTCATTCCACTGTCTGCCCCTTTCTTTGAGGCCTTTCTGCCATTATTCCTGGAACCCTGGTGGTTTTCTTCTCTCTCTCTAGAATGTCCTTCAGTATTCTTTGCAGGGTTGGATTGGTGGTCACAAACTCCCCCAG
>PVLA01012258.1:0-46083 GCA_004027455.1 Hydrochoerus hydrochaeris | reverse complement strand
TGTCAGCTCTCCTGATTATCAAATACTTTATGAGCAATTTCTATGAGCTGACTAATGGGCATCCCTTCAGATCCCTCAAGCTTTTGCAACTTTTTTAACATCTGGGGCCAACTGAGTAATATATGTGACATTAATGCCCTTGCGTTCTCAGGAGCAACTGGGTCTATGGGTATATAAGGACAGTAGGCCTCTAATAAGCACTCTAGATAACCCAATGGAGATTTAGTAGCCAATTGTCTTACCTCTGAAACCTTGGACAGATTTGTTTGTGGGTCTCTTGGCAGCGCCTCTGAGGGCTCTAAGGAACAACTGGCGATACTGGGCTAGAGCCTCCCTACCTTCCGTGGTGTTGGGGTTCCAGTCAGGTTGAGATAAAGGGAAATTCTGGTTCAGGCGATCTGGGTCCAAGGACGAATTTCCATCAGGATCCAGCACTGCCCTTCGTCCCAATGCCTGAATATGCTCTCTCTCCTCGGCGGTGAATAACACCTGCAGTATCTGCTGACAATCATCCCAAGTGGGACGATGGGTAGAGAATGGATTTTAAGAGAGAAATGAGGCCTTGGGGGTCTTTAGAGAACGGTGGGTTTTGCCCTTTCCAATTATATAGATAGGAAGTAGAGAAAGGAACATAGATAAAAACGGGGGCTTAGAGTTGGGCATCTCCTGCAAGGGTCAAAGCGCGGGAGTGGGGGAGCAGTGGAGGAGGAATCTGATGACTCCGGGTGTGGTCGGCTCCTGGTCCAAATAGGGCTCGGTGGACAAGGAGGTTCCTCTTCTTCCGGTGGTGCTGGTGGTGCTGTGGGTGGAGCCGACAGATGGTAAGGGGCCGGTAGCAGCTCCTCCGGTAGGACTCCCTCCGGTAGGACTGGTGGGGCAGGTGGTTTAGGTTTCGGTTTTTCTCTTAGCGGTGCTAGCAACGGAGGGTTACCGGGCTGCTGCCTGAAAGACTTAACAAACTTTTCTTAACCAGGGAGGAGAATCAAAAATAAGATCAAATCTGTATATAGACAATTTGGTCAGGATGAGTTGGAGGGCCGAAGACGTATCTCCGGACTGCCTCTGCGATAGCCATGTTGAAGCTACCGACAGATGGCCATTCAGGGACTCCGCAAGGCCACTCCAAGGAAGTGAGCACGTGAAGTCTCCCGGGATGAACAGGTTCTCTGTATCCCTGGGCTCTTTGCTTAAATTCCTTAAAATGATTAAGAACTAGAGTTAGAGAAGTTAAAGGCACAGATGAAGATCCTTGTCCCATGGTGACCAATAAGAAAATGCTCGGTTAAACACACACACAATAAAGCAACACAGAAGACACAAAAACACCAACAATGCACACACACCCTCTTCTGTCCACTCTCGAGCATCCTAGAAGGAAATACCAGTGAAATCCCCTAGGCAGCATTAGATCTGGAACAGAGTCGAGCGAAAAGCAGTTCCTGCTTCACAAACTACAAACCGGTAAATTCCAATACCTGACCGTACAAATTACGGATGGGTAAATACCAATACCCTACCGTACCAACGGGCAAAATGCCCCCAAACCCTGAGGGCGTCCTGCTCCGGTGCAGAAAGAGCACTCAGGCTCCTTTACCATACTTGAGTAAACAAATATTTATTGAATACTTACTGTGTGCTGTTAAATACTAAGAATAATAAAGTGGTTTTATTGTGACATTTAGGATTTCATTGATGCTCTCTCTGCTTTAGCTCAGTTGGCTAAGGCCCCACTCTGTAAACGTGAGGTTTTGAGTTCCATGCCAGAGGCAGCAAAAAAACAAAACAAAACAAAAAAACAGGATTTCATAGAGCTCCTAAAACCAAGGAAAAATAAAAGTTTTACCAGAATTGTTAATTGCCAGTTTTATAAACCACAAGTGGAGATCAAAGATGGTTCTGAAGAACTCTTGTAATTATTAACTAATAATGAAGCAAGGCATTCTTTCAGTAATAACCATGGTTTTAGTATATTGGAGATAACTTATTTTCCTGAAATTGTGCTGTTTGTCCAGGAATGAAAATAATTTATTTTCTTATACCTAGTTAAAATTATTTCATTAACAGTAAATCAAATTCTGTGCATTGTACAGTAAGGGATTATAATTGTAAAGAGAGAACAAATTGTTATTTTTTTATACCCTGTACAGGAATTTAAAACTAGCATTAAAACTCATTTTTGGATTTGTAGGTCTTTAAAGTACCAGCCCATGCCTTGAAAAGGAAGTTTTGAGTTTATATATTTAAAACGTTTTAAAACTTTAGAAACACATTATAGTGTGAGATCAAAGTAATGTAACAGAATGGAGATTTAATGAAAGGAAAAGATTAAGTAGCCTAAGATAATAATATTAGGAACACCTTCATTATTTACTCAATTCTGTATGAAGGGGAAAAAAGCTTCAGACAAAGTTGAATCTTGAACTGATTCTGCTACTTAGAGATTTATAAGATAACATCTTTACTCCTTTGGCTTAATTTGTTTAACCTTATATTAATGATGATGTTCAACAATTTGTAACTCTTTTGTAGCATTTTATGTTACTTGCTTTCTAAACTAGCAAGAGAATAATTTCTGTCAATGGTGAAACCAAATGTGAACTCTTTTCTAATTGCAAATTCTTAACTGTTGCAAATTAAAAGTTGTTGTTTAGAACCATAAAACACTGTACCAAGCCCTGAGCTAAATAACTTGATTTCTTGTGAAAGGAATAACAGAGCAAGAAAATTAAAAGACTCTTCTGTCTACTGTTGTCATGCAATTTAAGATCCATGAGGGTATGGGAGGACTAAAATTTTTTCACAAAAAAGGCAAAAAGTTCAGAATTTGTGTTCAATTTATCTTAATGTTTTAAACATTTTCATAGAAGCATTTAAAAGTATGTAACCATTTTACTCTCCAAACTATGTATAACTTTATGTGTTTTTATCAAAGTCTATGTAAGTTATAATTAAACTGATAAAAATTTAGTTTTTACTTTTTAAATAAGCTATTGAAATAGGCTAGTTTTTATTTTCTTTTACAGTTTTCATTTTAATATGGAATATTCCAGAATTGTAGCACAGCTAAACCATTCTTTACATTGGTTTTTTTAAATTTTTCATTTCTGTGAACAGCAAACTTATTTTGTTTCATTTTGTTTTGAAATAGTTCAGGTTGTCCTTGAACTCGTGTGCACCACTGTACCCATCTATGCTGCTATACTTTTACAAACAGAGTTAGATTTCCCCTCAGTATATAATTTTTGGGAAAAATGTCTAAATGAAATTATTCAGATTAGGCCAGGGTCAATTTTGTGACTTCTGTAATACTCTGGGGGAATAGTCTGAACTTATGTGTGATTCTATAGCTGTGGCTCAGTATGTTTTATCTTTTTGTAGCCCAAATAACTTTAAATTTCATTTAGATTTTTAGTAGTTTAATAGATATAAAGTAATATCTTACTTTTTCTTTAGTGGTGAGACAGGATCTTTTCTTAAATGCTGATCTGAACTTCATGTTTACTTAATCTGCCTGTTTGTATTCTTTGACAGATTTGTATTAGTTGCTCTTTGCCACATAATAATAGGTGATTAGTAACTGCTGTATTGGCTTGAGTTATATTAGAGACATTAAGCTTTATTCATCATAATTATTGCTGACATTACATCCATTTGTTACACCCTCTTAATCTTTTCATTATGTGAAAGTTAATTTTACATAATTAGATTTTTTAATTGTATTTTTTCTGTGGTCCATGAGTTTATCTCATTTTCACAAATGAGAGATATTTATGGTATTCTATTTGACCCCAAGTTTTAGTTCTTTATATGTTTATAACTCATTGTGTATGGTGTCGGTATTTTTTCTCCACATCGGCATTCAATTTTTCTGACAATATTTTGAAAATTCCAGTTTTTCTCCATTTATTTCCTGTTTGAAATACTTCTTAGATTTAGTTGTAGAGTTGCCTCATCTAATCTCAGGAGTGTTATTGTGCTTTGTTCCACTTTTTTTCTTTTCTTTTTTCTTTCTTTTTTTGAGGCAGGGTCTCACTTTGCAGTTCTGGCTGGCCTTAAACTCACTTTGTAGCTCAGGTTGGCCTTGAACTTGCAGTGATCCCATGTTTCATTTTTGAGACAAACTCTCATTGTATAGTTCAGGCTGGCATTAAGTTCACTATGTAGCCCAGGTTGGTCTCCAGCTCACAGCAGTCCACCTGCCTCAGCCTCCCAAGTGCTGGAATTACAGGTGTGAACCATTATGCTCAGCATCTATTGTGTGTTTTATTGCAATAATAATAATATAGATATCACTAAAATTAAGTATGTTAATCGCTTTTAAGTACAAAATTTGGTTTTTATTAGGTTTGTTTTGAATGTACAAGCGTCATCATTATCAACCTGCAATGTTGCTATTCTGGGACAAATTGTTTGAATTTTAGCTTTCTGGATGCCCTGTCTATAATAGAGGGTCTGTGTCTTAACATAGTTGTAGTGATAAAGTTTGATGAGATAGTAAATGTAAAACTCTTTGGTGAATTATATACACCCAGTAAATTCTAGTTCCCATATTCTTCCCTATGTAATTAAAAACTGGTATGGAACAGAAAAGGTCTTCCTTTATTGCTTCTATTATTATCTCTACTTCCTCCAAAATATTTGTAATTTTTTTGTCTAATTTTCAGTAAGAAATCTTGAGATATTGGAATAAACCTTTATTTTTTATTTTAGAACTAATATTTAAGTTTTATAGATTATGAAACCCAAATTCCTACTTGGTATCATCCCACTATCATTTACTGATTGTATGTACTATTGTGCAAGAGACCACAGAAATATTTTCTCACGTTGTGAAACTGTTTTCTTGATATCTTTTCTGCTTTTGCTTTATCATGCCTCCTAGTTTATAAATTAGAATTTATTTTAAACTGCTCTCTTGAGGCTTAAGTTTGGTACTGGGAGTATCAGGTTACTTATAAGTTCATTAGTATATATTCCTTAAAATAGATCTATAATTGTTGAATAATGTTACTTGAAACAGTCATCTAAAAGCTAGAAAAAAGTACCTATCTGGTTTTTGTTTTCATTTTTCAAAATATACACAAGATATATTTGAGTATACTGTGGAGGTCACTTGCTAATTACCTGTTTTAAGTCATATATTACTGAACAGCTGGATGCAGTGGCAGCTGCCTGTTGTCCCAGCTAAATGGAAAGCCCAGGCAGAAGAATTACTTGAGCTCTGAATTTTGAGGTCAGCCTAAACAACTTAGCAAGAGTCTGTTATAAAGAAAGTTAAAATCTTTATGATTACACTGCTTCTGGGGGGGATACTTCTAGCTTTTATACTATTGTTTATAATGATTAACTATGGTTATTTTTGATTTTGTGAAGGATGCTATTAATTTTCCTTGGAAAAATTTCTATAGCATTTTTTTTTTCTGGTGTGTTCTAAAACTACATGTAAGAGTTTGGAAGGGATAGTAAACTTCTAGGATATAGTGTAATCAATGGTTCAAATGTATAGGCTACCTGTGTTCTTTGTAGGACTGTATCAAAGTAAGCTAACACCTGAATGTCTCTGTTTTAAGTAATTTATGCACATTCCCCTTCTGGGACCTATAATCAGATACTTTTGCTAAATTTAAATACTTCTCTTGAAATTGTGATTAGGAGAGAAATAATACCTTATTTTCAGTGAAACAATTTGGTCTTTATTCTGTGTGTGTATGTTGTATTGTTATAGCTCTTAGGCTTAGGAAGGGAAAGTGTATGTATTTATGTGTATGCTTATTAACACATATTTATGTTAATATATATTATATAAAATATATAATGCAAATATATACTTTATCATGTATAAGGTTTCATATAAATTTATGTGCAATTTATATTGCATATTACATTTATATATAATTCACATGATTAAAATATTTAATTATAAATATATATGTGTAATTCCTTTTTCTAAGCCTAAGAGCTATAAGAACACATTAATCTACATTCTGTTTGTTATAAGATTTTGCATCGAACCTGGTATAAAACAAATTATGAGATAGGAATCTAATTAGAATTTCGAAATAAACTTTTTGTTACTAAGTTTTTATCTTCTAACTTCTAAGGAGTGAAAATTAAGATTATAATTGCCATATTATAAAAGGGTCTTGTTTTATTTTTAGCATGTGAGATCACAATAGTATTTAAAATTGTGTTGGCCTGGTGTGATGGTGTGTGCTTATAGTCTCAGCTATTCCGGAGGCTCGTGTGGGGTATCACTTGAGCCTAAGAGTTCAAGACCAGCCTGGGCCACATAGTGAAGATCTGTTTGAAAATAAAGTAAAATAAAATTGGGACTTTTTAAAATCAAACTTAAGTGTCCAAGTGTTTCATTGTCAGCATTTACAAGCAGGGAAACATGAAGTCTTAGGAAATACTATTTCTGTTCTCAACTTTTTATCTTCCCTAAATTCTATCCATGCAGGCATATGGATACTGACAAGCTGTCTCCAAAAATGGTGATAAAAACAAATTATTTAGAAACCAATGGTAAGAAATGGAATTTAAAAATTGCAAGAAAGCTTTATTGTGTATATATGCCCTAAAGATACTTAAACTAAAAAGTTAGATATGTTTTGTAATTTCATCAGCTGTTTTAGTGAGTCTTGACTGTGTTCATCTTAATTACATTAAGGTTCACTTTCCATTTCTATGTCATAGCTGTTGTATTACTTGATATCTTAAAAGATTAATATCAAGTATTGAATCATTGTGTCTGTGTTACACATTTTAATTTCATTGCTAGTGAATGTGACTTGATTGTATAGCATGTGCTACTTTCAAAACTGGTACGAAATTTTAAATATTAAAAGTTTTAGGGCTGAGGGTTTAGATCAGCGGCATAAGCGCCTGCCTAGCAAGTATGAGGTCCTGAGTTTGATCCCCAGTACTAAAAAAAACAAACAAACAAACAAAAAAAGACACAGTTGTAAAAGTTTTAGACCTTGGTATGTAGCTCCAAGATGAGTGCTTAGCATACTGAAAGCCTTAGGTTTGATCCCTCGGCCACAAAAGGTAAACGTTTTAATATATTGATAAATTCTGAGAATGTGATAAATTCTTTCTTTTCATTTTGTTTTGTGTTTTTGAGACAAGATTTCATTGTGTATTGCAAAATGGCCTTGAACTTGCTTATGTAGCCCAGGCTGGCCTCAAACTCATGGCAATCCTCCTACCTCAGTCTTCCAAGTGCTGGAATTACAAGCTGCACCACCACATCTGGCAATACTTGCATTCTTACAATTAGTATGTTCTTATGTTTCAGAATACAAATTATTAGGAGGAGTGAGAATACTGTATTGATAGAAAATCGTAATTATCTACATATTATTATAATGTGTCATTATTGATATTTTTATACAAATATTCCAGAATATATGTTTGCAAACTTCATGGACATCATCTTGCCAGTAGAATGTCAGGAGATTCTGTAATAAATCATATTTATTTATAGACTTTTTTTGTTTTTAAATGATTAAAGTTAGTAGTTATTCACCAGTTAACTTGACATTTCACACCTAATTTTTAAAAGTTCTTCAAATATAGAAATTATGTCCTTTTTATTCCTATGAATAGAAGAGTGAGAAAATGATGGTAGTTATTACTATGGGAACAATAAAATATGTTTATTTCAAAGGAAAAAATAGAGAAAAAACAATAACAAAACAAAAAACAAATAGAAGTATAAAGAATACAGTTTTTCTGCTTAAATTTGTCTTGCAATTTCTCATAGAATTCATCTTAAGAAAAACAGTAAATTCTTATCTTGCTAATAAAATCAATGTAACATATATACTTTTTTCCTAAAAAACACAACTCAGGGTCTCTTTTCCAGTAGTGAAGACTGAGACCAGGGATCTCTGAGCTATGTTCTCAAGCCTTTTTCTTTTTTAATTTTGAGACAGAGTTTCAGTAAGTTGTCCAGGCTGGCATCAAACTTTCTGATCTCCCTACCTCAGCCTCTTGAGTAACTGGAACTATTATAGGCATCTACTGTCACACCTGTCATAAATTTAAGATTTTATTTTTTGGTTTTGTGTAACTTGAGCATTGGTATCCTTACTGTTCAGATAGCATTTCTTGCTTTTTAAAAAGTGTGGCCCTTTTTTTTAACTTATAAAATACTTTGTTTTAAAATTTTTGTTCAGATTTTTAAAATAAATTAGTTTTTGTGTTTAAAAAATTAAAGCACATTATTATTATTATTTTCAATTCTCCTTACCTTCCTCTTATGCCGAGGAAAACTTGTCTCCTTTGCCAAGACTATACATCAGTGTTGCAATTCAACATTCATGTCCTTTAATTGAAGAAAACAGAATGTTATCACTTTTTGTATAGGTAAGAGTTGGCTCACAAAATTTCAGCAAATGAGCTATTAAAGATAATTACATTATCCTAATGATTTGGTCCTATTCTTAATATAGGTACATAATATACATTCAGACGGTACTATAATCTCATGTAGACATTTCAGTTTAAAACTAAGAAATAAATGTAAAAACATAGTTTTTACTTTTTTTTCACAATTGTGAGTCAGTTTCATTGTCATATTGACTATACTTTTCTGATTTAACCAAATCAAAAGCCTGTGAGCTTTAGTGTTTGTACCTTGTAATTCTGCAGCATTAGTTACCTGCGTCATGTTGTAGAACTTAGATTTTGAGGCTTTGTATGAGCTACATGTGAGGGCATAAAGCAAGTGCTTCCGACCTTTAAACTTTTTTTCCTTTTGACATGCTAGACCAGAGCAAAGGAGTAAAGCTGTGTCATCAGACTGTTAAGAGTTTTGCATCTAATTGTATCCCTTACATGTGTTTTCTCCTTTTTCCCTTGTACTTGAGTAAATGTCTTATATTGCACCAAAACAATAATAGAAGCATGTGGAGTGGTAGTACATGCATACCTGAAGTTTTTTGTTTTCCTACTCACATTATTTATCTATTTTCATTGTTTTTCCAAAGAGATTCTATACATAAGCTTTGTGCTCATATGTCAAGTTGGGTATAGTGGTTGGTAGATGAAATGAACACAGGTGTGACTTTAAGGGCATAAGTGATCATACATGCCTGGGAAAAGAACTGGGATCATATGTGTTAAACAGAAATGGAATTTTTAATTTTTAAAATTTCTGTCTCTCTGTCTCCTGCCAGCAGGGAACAGAACAGTGATCAAACAAGTATATGTGAGGTTTAGAATGTGTTTTCCTTTTTTGGTTCAAAAATCTGGGTGGGAAGAGCAGGGTCTAAGAAGAAAAAGATTTTGCTTAATTTGACTGGGTTGTATATTCAGTGGAAACTTACTTCAGAATTAAACTGGAGTCTAGCTTTACATGATTATTTTTTCTTAAGTCTAATATTGAAAGTTTCATTTTACTTGTTTTCATTATTAAAATCCTAAATACATTTTCCTTTAAATTATTTATATATACACAGTTGGTTGTGAATGTATTTAATTGGTATTCCAGTTTGTCCTATTTAAAGTGATTCTCTGTGTCTGTAACAGTTACATAAATGTTCCACATTAAAACAGGTTAGATGTTATCATAACTTACTGACTGGCTAGGCTAGTCTCTATCATTTTAAATGTAACTCTAATCCGTAGAGTATTTTTTGTTTTATTATCTGCACGTTGCTGTCACTGTAAAATGTTTAATGCATTAGGCACTATAGTAACCAGCAGAAGTGGTTCCACGTGTTGGCTTTTGCAGGGTATTATAAAAGTCACCGTGTTGACATGGTGCAGCATGTCAGTTTTCAAAAGCCACGTGCAAGTTTGAGATTTTGAGATTGGAACTAGCATAAAAAGCTTGGGATAGCAAAATATTTAAAGGTTATTCTCTGATGGCCTCAATGATTGTATTTTAAAGGTATATAAGGCTTTGAATCTCCATTTCTTGAACAGATTGTGAAGATTGCAGAAAGAGACTTGGAATCCAGTCCTATAAGTGTAATAAGGAAATACTGGTCTTCATGGAAGAAGAACAAGATTTACCAGAGCAACCAGTAAGTATTTCCTTTAACAATTTAATGATTATAGAGATTTTAAATTTAATTGTATATACATACAAATTCCAAATTAAAATTGAAAATAAAGACTTCTTAATAGTTTTTCTCTAAAAAAACAATTTATATGTTCTTAAACTCATATTTGGCAAACTTAATGCTAAAGAGTCTGTTTAGAAAATTCATCATTACAAAATCTTGTTGTATTTGAAAATATCATTTTAAAAAAATCAGTGATGAGTGTTCCAATTTTTAGAAAATAAAAAGTCTTATTTATTTATTCATTTATTTTTGGTACCAGGGATCGAACTCATGACCTTGTGCTTGCCAGGCAGATGCTTAATTGAGCTAAATCCCTGGCCCATCTTTTATTTTCTAGAAGAGATTACCAATTATACAGTGTGTTACCATTTTTATCAGAAAATTTTGTCTTATTTTTATCTAAATTTCTCTCACTAACTTAATTTTTAAAAGCATAATAAAGAAAGTGTAATTTGACCACCTGTTAATTCTTAAGAGATCCTAGAGACTAGATTGACTATCTGTTAAGTGTTTATGTTGTTTTGTTTTGCCTTTTTGAGACAGGGTCTCACTATGCAATTCAGGCTGGCTCTGGGCTCACTTTGTAGCCCAAGCTGGTCTTGAACTTGCAGTGATCTGTCAGTGAGTGCTGAGATTACAGGAGTGTGCCCCATTCCCGGCTAATTAAGTATTTAATAAATAAAATTTAAATGTCCACTCTGGGTTTATTGCCTTGCCATGGCTTCTTTTCATGACTTTCGTGTTTTAATCCTTAACGATGAAAAACTGGAAGTAATAGTGTCTGTGTATGTGTATGTTAAAGGTTTTTTTTTTTTTCTTCTTCAAGCACAGGGAATAGCCTCAGGGCCTTGTAAATGGTTATACAAGTGCTTTACATTCTCAGATCTTTTTTTTTTAAGTTAAGTTTTGTTTTTGAGACAGACGTTGTTATGTTGCCCAGTCTGAGCTTGTACTTAGTCTTCCTGTCTCAGCCTCTGAGTAGCTGCAGTTACAGGCTTGTATCACCATGTCTAGCTAAGGGTCTTTTTGTATTTTCTAAAGTTAAATAGCGATTCAATTTATTATCCTGAGTGGGCCTCTTGGATTTCATATTAAGAGAGAATACATACTGGTAATTTTATGAAAAACCAATCTAGAAAAATTTGAATTTTGAAAGCAGATAATAAGGTTTTATATGTGTATGTTCCTGATGTATTCTTTTTTTTTTTTCCTTCTCCATACTGGGAGTTGAACCAGAGCTTTTGCACTAAACCACGTCCCCAGCAGCAACCTCCCTTTAAATTCTGAGACAGAGTCTTGAAAAGTTGCCTTGGCTGGGCTTGAACTTACCATCCTCCCACTTCAGCCTTCCAGAGTGTTGAGATTGCAAGCCTGTGCCGCCATACCAGGATTCAAGATGTAGTCTTTACATCAGAAAAGGACAGACGGCAGCTTCCATTTAAATGACATCTTTTAATATATTTTTAATATTACTCTTTGTTAAGAATTATATACTGTAAAAAATAATTATATACTGATAATTATTTTGCTATTATTCTTTTAGCCCTCTTAGTTGAGATAAGTATAATACTAGTAAGATGTAACTAGTAGAAAGACTTTGTGAAATATTTGAAATGTAAGCCCCTATCTTTGGGACAATAATAATTTTAGTATATGTGCTGCTGAAGCAAACACTGGGACAATAATAATTAGGGAAGTGGTAGCTTAAAAAATATATCCTGAGCAGTGTACTTACATATAGTACATACACCACTAGGGCAAACAGCAGAATTATAGGCACTAAATGTTCTAGGGAAAATTACATCGAGTGGTCAGTGTAAGACAAAAGTCTATTCATATTTTCAAAAGACTTAGGTATTTGTTGGCAAAGCTGTTACTCCTTACCTACTTAAGGAATGGGAATTGTGAGGCTGAGTTGCTATCTAGTCATTGTTTCTTCTCTGCCTCATTTTCTTATCATTCTGTTACAGTTCTATAATGTGATCTATAGAACCAGATTGTTACTTCAGAGGAGGTTAAGATGTTGAAGCATTAAAACTCAGTTTTCTACTACGATGTGTAAATGCTTATCACCCTGGAGTATTATTTTCCTTATTGATTCGTGCCCAGGTCTGGATTTACCAAGGTGATTGTGTTATTGATAGCATATTGATAGATATTGTTATTGATAGATCAGTACTGTTGAAAGAAAAGTTTAACATTACTGTTTCCCTAGAAATGAGAGGCAGTGCATACCATGCAGGGCCATAGGAGAAAGCAAAAAGAAGACAAGGGAGGATGTGGGCCACAGGAAAAGCAAGACAGAGCATACTGGTTAGTTTAAATAATTTAAACATGCCTTGTGGCCTATGACCTGTTCCATGTTCATTTGGATTGATTTCAGGCAGGAGAAAATTGGGAGTTGGTATGTGAGAATGAGGTAGAAAAAATGGTTCATACTGTGGGCTTTGGATCAGAAAGGAGATGTAAACAATTTTGGCTATTAGTTTTGTCTTGTAAGTAATGGTTGGCAAGTAGACAAAAATAGAATCTAAGAAAACATAACATTTATTAACTGTTTAAAAGTAGAATAGAGCCAATCGTGATGGCACTTGCCTGTAATCTGAGCACTGGGAAGGCTGAGGCAAGAGGATTGCTGCAAGCATGAGGCTCGTCTAGGCTCCATAGTGAGTTCAAGGCCAGTCTGGGCCACATAGTGAGACCTTGTCTCATCAGTAAATGGAACAGAACAGAACGGGCTGAGTGTGATGGCATACACTTTAATCTCAACATTCAAAGTCTGAGTCAGAGGATTGCTGTGAGTTTGAGGCCAGTCTGGGCTACATGATAAGTTCAAGGCCAGCCTGAACTACAAATCAAGTCCCTGCCTCAAAAAATAAACAAAAAAGTAAAACAAAACAAAAACTAGAATAGAAAATTCAGCTGGGTGTGGTGGCACACACCTATAATCCCAGTACTTGGGAGGCTGAAGCAGAAAGCATCATACCACAGTGAATATACACACCCATGGTTATAGAAGCAAAATTTGTAATAGCCAATTTTAGAAACAGCCCAAATGCCTATCAACTGGTGAATGAATAAAGATGAGGTATGGTGGGGTTTTTTTTTACAGTGGAATACTACTCTGTCATAAAGAAGGATAAGCTTGAGACATTCCTAGGTAAATGAATACATGTTGAGGCCATACCCTTAAGTGAAATAAATCAGACTCACATGTGTAAATACTGCATTGTTTCTCTGGTGTGAAAAATCAAAAGTGTAAATAAGGACCAAAATGTATAGTAGGTATTATGAAATAGGAAAAAAGTTCAAATGAGGGAGGGAAACAAAAGAGGGGAAAGGGGGCAAGGAAAGAAGGGAAAAGTTAAAAAAAAAAAAGTGAGAAGGAAATAATAGAAACAAAGCTTGTGTAATGGGGAGAGGAGAAGGGGTTGAAGAAAGGGCAGAGGAATGGGAAAAAAGAATCAAGTTATATCATATATGGGTACAAATTATGATAAATGTGATCATTATGTATTTCTAATATGTACCAATAAAGTCTGATTTTAAAAAATAGAAAATGTCCTCAGGGCGTGGTATTGTACCCTGTAATCCTAGCACTTGGGAGGCTGAGGCAGGAGGCTTGCCACAAATTTGAGACCAGCCTCTGAGATATGTAATGAGTCCAAAACCAGCCTGAACAACATAGACCCTGTCTCAAAAAACAAATAAATGAAAAAATAGAAAATGTCTCATGTTGAAGACAAAAACAACTTGTCACAGGCTGTAGAGATCTAAAACATGAAAGAATAACACTATCCCAAGTTGATGATATACAAACCAAGAATTTTTTAGCCCTGTTGTTTACCTGTACATAGGGAGAAATATTATTACTTATATTGTTTCATGTTGCTTTTTGTTTGTTTCTTGGTTTGTTTTTTGAGACAGGGTTTTGGTATGTGGTGCAGGCTGGCCTTAAATTCACTTTTGTAGCCTAGGCAGACCTCTAACTTGAGGCAATCCTCCTGCCTCAGTGTCCTGAGTCCTGGGATTACAGGGATGCACCGTCATGCTAGGCTCATTTGCTCTTATTGATTATCCTTTCTCGGTTTTCTACTACATGCTTGTTCTACCCTAAAGATTATGTTCAGATCACCATTACAGTGGAATGTTAACCTTAACATTACTTTCCCTTTGCTGCTAACTAATCCTCAACCTGCTGCCATCAAAAAACGATTACCTCTTCAATAAGGAATTATTGAACTTAAATCACACAGTCTTTTGTCTGCCAGTCTTCATCTTTTTCAACTACTCTGAAAGATGAGTTCACATAGCTGATATGGAGTTTATATTGTTGTCCAAACTAGAACTCTTTTTGAAAGCAAAAGAGAACACCGACTTGACTTTGTTTTGGGGTGAGAGGCATAACACAAAACTATTCAGTTAAGAACTCCTTTGAAGAATCTACAAACTCCTTTGTGACCACTTTATTTCAAGTTATAAAAGGATATAAATGTGTTGGATGTGGTGTCAGATGCCTCTAATTCCATTACTCTGGAAGGCTGAGGCAGGAGGATCAAAAGTTCAAGTTTCGTCTGGGTTAATGCATAATGTATGTACCATTGTTGCCCCCTGATTGACATGTTTTGAAATTTTGTTGTTTTTCTTCTTCTTTTTATCCTTGAAATAAAAAAGATTGAAGGAGTGGGGTCTAGTCTAGGCAATTTAGTGACTTAGCAAGACCCTGTCTCAAAACTTAAAAAAAATTGAAAAGAACATAAATGCATAGGAAAAATTTTGGAATGTATACTCAGTACTTTTCATTCAGGTATGGGGTATGATCTTTTATGTTCTAAATATAGCTGGATAGTTAGGATTTTTAAAAATAATAAGCATGTATACCTTTTATATTTAACTTTTGTGTGTATGAGTGTGCATGTGTGTGGTACTAGGTATTAAACCCAGGGGAGTTGTACTAGGAAGCTGTATCCCCAGCCCTTTTTTGATTTTTGAGACAGAGTCTCACTTAATTGCCCAGGCAAGCCTTGAACTTGCAATCCTCCTGTTTCAGCCAGCTCATTAGCTGGGATTACAAGTCTGTATCACTGTACCTGGAAATGTTTTTAACTCTTGTTTTTCCCCCTAGTACTGGGGATTGAACCTAGGGTTTTTACACTGAGCTCTATCCTCAGCCCCTTCTTTATAATTTTTTATTTTGAGACAAGACCTCACTAAGTTACTGAGGCTAAGCTTGAATTTGGAATCCTCCTGCCTGAGCCTCCTAGAGTGATGAGATCTTAAGCATGCACCATCATTCCCAGCATGAATTTAACCTTTAAAAAGAGAACCCAGTTATACTGTAGACAAAATTAGTAGTATCATGATTATAGACAAAGTATAGTCTAAGCTACAAATAGAAAAGGGGTGACAGGTACAAAACATTCTTGAGAACATCAGAGGACCTTTAGCTGTATGTATTGGCACGTGCCTGTAATCCCAGCACTCGAGAAACTGAGGCAGGAGGATTGCAAATTGAAGCCTAGCTTAGTGTTTCGAAAAGGAGGGGGAAAGAACTAGGAATGCAGCCCAGTGCAAAGGTGCCCTCTATTCAATCTCCAGTACTACAAAAGAAGAAGAGAAAAGAGAAGAGAAAGAAAAAGAGGACCTTTTGGCTTATAGTAAAAAAAGAAAGGAGTGGAACATGTGGCACAGACAAAACTGTAATTTTGACCCCCTCTCCATACTAGAGATTGAACCCAGAACTCTCACACTAAGCCATATCCCGAGACCTTTTAATTTTTATTATTTTTAAGTTTTTGAGTCAGGGTCTTATTAAGTCAGTAAGTTTCGCAAACTGGACTGGAATTTGAGATCCTCCTGCCTTAGCCTCTGAAGAAACTGGGATTATGAGTATGTACTACCATGGTCAGTACCCAAATTTCTTTTTATCTTCTCTGTCAAGGGGCATCATCTACAAACTGTAGAAGAGAGTATCTTTGAATTTTTAAAAAGGTTTGGCCAGGGATTTAGCTCAGTGGCTTAAGCACCTGCCTGGCAAGCATGAGGTCATAAGTTTGATCCTTGGTATAAAACAAAACAAAACAAAACAAATAAATAAAAAGGTTTTAGCCAAGCATGCTGGTACACACCTGTAATCTCATGGAAGGCTGAGGCAAGAGGATTACCATGAGTTTGAGGCCAACCTGAACTATAAAGAAGCTGCCTCAAAAAACAACAATAAAAGATTTTGCTACCCTTTATAAGCAAATATGTAAGTTACTTTAGCTGAGTTCTAATCCTTCACATTCATGGAGGTTTTTATCCTATAGACCTAAAACATAACATGATTACCAAGCCATTGTTCAGTATTTCTGAAAAGTCATAGAGAATGAGACAAGTATTTGAAACAAAGTATTAAAAAAGTTGCAGTGCTTTGTTTGTTTTACCTTATATTCAAGGGTGATAGCAGGAAAGAATTAGGTAGTAGAAGCTGTAGATTTATGCTGTCTTAATGCTGATTGGTAACAGTATTAAAAAGCATTATTTGACAGATGTTTGTGGATACTTAGAAAAAGATATGACTGTCAGGACTGTCAATCATCAGGAGCTAGTAATTGACAGCTTCAAATTTTAGGATATAAATGCATCACATATCTATGTGATCTGGAAATTTTTTTTTTTGAGACATGGTCTCATGTTACCCAGGCTGGCCACAAACTTGAGATCTTTGTGCCTTAGCCTCTCAGATAGCTGGGATTACAGGCAGGGCACACCAGTATACTACAGCCACATTTTAAAGTATCAAAGGATAACAGTGGTACTTCTTCAGTAAATTGCAATATGAAGTTTTTTTGTTTGTTTGTTTTTGTACTGCTGAGAATGGAACCAACTCCTCAAACATGCTAGGCAGGTGCTTTACTGCTGAGCTATATAAATAAAAGCCCCTAGCTAGTTCTTATCCTTGTTCCAATGCTACTCTTCATACCAGTGATGGCAAACCTTTTAGAGCTTTCAGTGATACAAACAGCCTGCTGTGGCATTTGTGCTGTAGGTTTACCACCACTGCTTCATTCTGTCCTTTTCAAGTAGAAGCTATACGATCATCAGAGAGGATCCCCAAACCTATGGATAGATTCTTGTCAGTTTGTAAGATTGCTTATACACAACAAAATTATTTGTAACTCAGTGATTCTTAAAAACATTATTAATAGTGAAGTATGGGCCTGTAAGTGTTACTTACCAGAAGTGCCTCTCCAACAAAGGGTCTGTATATCACTATATATATATATATATATATATATATATATATATATATATATATATATATGGGTTTTTTTTTCTTTCCAGTTTTTTCTTTTCTTTTTTCTCTTTTATCTTTTTGAGACAAGGTTTCACTATGCAGTTCAGGCTGCCCTCAGACTCACATTGATCCTCCTGCCTCAGCCTCTCGAGTGCTGGAATTAAGACCTGGTTCCATTAAATTTTTTGTCCTTGTGATGTTCTTTACTAAAGAATACCAGTGTAGTGTCCTGTGTGTATAAAGGGTTTTTTAAAAAAGATTAAGTAGGTGATATTTTCTTCCTTTGTTATATTTTCAGTAAATGGAAATGTATTCCTATATTTTTGTTTTATATGTGTTTGTGTTTATATTTCATGGCTTTGATTTACCACCTTTTCCCCCCTGAAATTAGCACATAGCTAAATTATCAGTAATAATTGTATGAGTTTTAGAGGGTGGGACCACCTCAGTCCAGCTGTGGTCTTCACTTTCTTTAGTTTACTGGGAAAATGATTTTAGGCCATCTTTTCTATCTGAATTAATACAACAGTTTCTTTAGCTTTTCTTAAACTTAGTTTGTTTCCCTTCCTATTCCCTTTTCTTTTTTCTTTTCCTTCCTTCCTTTCTTTCTTCCTTCCTTCCTTCCTTCCTTCCTTCCTTCTTTTTTTTTTTTCTGTTGGTCTTTTCAGCAGGCTCTTGCTACATAGTTCAGACTGTCGTTGAACCTACTATATAGCCTAGGCTGGCCCCAAACTCACAGTGATTCTCCTGCCTCATTCTCCAAACTGGTGGGATTACAGACATTCATTTTGTGTCTGTCTTGTATCGGAATAATCTTTCTAAAATTCATAGTGAATCATGTTATCTTGCTACTATTCAAAGGCTCCTTAACCATCCTCGAGATAGAAATGAACTCATTTTTAAAAAAGTTTATAAGAACCTTCATGATTAAGCCTCTGTTAACTTGCATCACCCAGTTTTACCATCCCTTCCCTTGGACTCATTCCTGGTTTATAGTGAATTTTCAGTAGACTTGATTTTCATTCTCTCTTATCTGTGAATCTTTTTACTCTTGCTCTTTCCTCTATGTGGATCAGTCTTATTTCCCCCACCTTCAAATACAAGTTTCTCTATTTTACCTGATTACATCCAAATCGTTGAACAAGTTTAATTTTTTGTATGAAGAAATATTTTATTGACAAAACAGTAAATTCCATTTGCATAGCATTTCCAATAATGGATAAATTGGCCTTGCAACAGAAAAACAAGACAAAACAAACCCCATAGATACCCAGTCACACAAAGCACTAGAAGGGTAAGATCATTTGGTCTTTCTTTGATGTCTTAGGAATCGACTACGTGACACATTCTTATAGTAGTTGTCTGTTTGTTTTTTTTTTAAAGGCAACACATTATATGATAAAAAAAGCATACTCAATCAGAAAAATTACAGTCTAGATATGTAATCATATTTATGCCATGTAATGTGAAATTCTTTATTAATTACAAGCTCTGTGCAAAACCTGATACATTTGGTATGAAGATTCTCAGATTTTATTAATCTTTTTCTCTCTCTAACATATATTCCTCTCTTTTCTTTCTCCATTCAGGAAAAAAAAACAGCTAGATTTTTTGAGTAGGCCAATAACATTAGAAATACTTTACTGGCAATATTAAATAATATCATTGCATGAAATTTTAAAATTTATTTTGGGAAGAAAGAAACATAAAAAATCAGTCCCAATATCATGCTTCACTGATATACCACTACTCACTTTCTTAAGATAATATGTTTGAATCTTTTCAGATGAAACTAGTTCAAATTCACTATATCAATTAGAAGAGAAACCTAAGCTTTTTTTTTTTTTTTTAAACCTAAGCTATAACTGGACATAAGCAACACACATCAGGTGTCACTGTCTCCCATTACTCCCTGGTTAGTCCATCTAGTTGCAGGAAAACAAGTTTAGGGATTCTGCATTATGGTGAGTTGTGTAATTATTTCATTGTATATTGCAATATAATAATAATAAAGTTTATAATAAATGTAATATGACTCATCTGGGAAAATTTTTTAAAAAAATAAAACCTGTAAATTAGTGGTTTTATATTCTCTTTTTATTTCACTGGCTTTCCCTGAATAAGACTAAATAAGAAAGGTGGGGCACATCAAATTTAATTTAGACTAGTAGTTCTCAATTGAATTAAAATCAGAAAATAGTGTTATTGACTGAAGGGAGAGCATATATTGTCCATAGGCAGAGTGAAGGGGAAAAAAAACCCCTGAAAACTACTGGGATTTGTTGTTGTTGTTTTTGAAACAAGATCTCATTATGTATTTAAAGCTGGTTTTGAACACCCTGTGTCTAAGCTGGTTTTGGACTCAGGACAATCCTACCTCAGCTTCCCAAGTACTGGGATTACAAGCATGTGTCACCACACCCAGCTAAAAAATTAGTGTTGTAATACTTTGTGCAGGAAGTTTACCTGACTTACTGTCTTCCTCTGTCTCTGCAATCCCAAGCCACCTCCCCCCAATAAAGTCTTTTTTCAGTGTCCCTTCAGTGTGTTCCATAGCATCTTACACTCCTGTCAGAATCCACAGTCTCATTGTTTTAGAAATTCTCTATTTACTTGTTTTTCTTTTTATAAGATTATAGGTTCCTTGAGGTTAAGGATTGTATTTGATTTATCATTATATTCTGTCAGATAGACTTGGTAAGGAATAATCTATTGAATGAATGCTAGGATGACTATGAACCAGAATTCTCATTGAATGAATAACAGAATGACTGAAACAATTTCATTATAGATGGATACTTTAACTCTGGAGAATTTCTTGTAGGGTAATTAGCAGGTAGGACAAGGCTACTAGCTACTATAACACTAAGTATATATATAAGCTAGTAACAGTTATTATAAGTATTATGTACTACACATAATTGGTACATACTATACTTTTATGTGACTGGCAGTTCAGTAAATTTACACCAGCGTCCACCAACACCATTACAATACCTGTAATGTAACTAGGTGATAGGAATTTTTCAGCTCCATTATAATATTATAAAAAAAAACACTGTTGTATGTTTAGTCTGACATTTACTGAAACATTGTTATGAGGTGCATAACTATATTTTTCAAATTTGCTCTTGTAATCCCAGCTCTCAGGAGACTGAGGCAGGAGGATCACTTCACGTTTGAGGCCAGCTTGGACTACAAAGTGAGTTCAAGGCTTGTCTTAACTACATAGTAAAACCCTGACTCAGAAAGAGAGAAGGAGCAAGGAGAAGAGTAAGACAGACATATTTGCTCCAGGGAGGTGATTAACTAAATTTGTTAGTCTATAACTCTAATAAAATTAAGACTGTGATAAATGCATGGATTACCGCTTGGAGACTATAGACCAGTGATGGCAAACCTTTTAGAGCTTTCAACGATATGAACACCCTGCTGTGGCACACATGCCATAAGTTCATCACCACTGCTATAGACTATTTTGGGTACAAAACCAAACAGCTTACAAATACTTTTCTTTGGTAATAAAAAGCATCTTTAGATGAGTGAAGCATAAATTCATTTGCATTATTGGAAAAAGTACATTATCTGATCTTATGTAAACTATCCTTTTTCAGGTAGGTTGAACAGAACATTTTATAATGAGCTGATATTTTGTCATTTGTGACATTATGGCAGGCAGATGAATTAGATAGTTAAATTATCTTTAGCCAGAGAATTTCCAGTCAAATTATTGTTTCCTAATATTATTTAAGTCATTTTTCTCCTACCTTTTCCAGTGAGATTATGTTTTACATTTATAAAACAGTTAGATTCAAGATCTACTTAACGTCCTAAGAGCCATCATCCTTATGTTTGGTTTCTTCTGTGTAGTATCATACAGATACTTCACATTTTTGTGTAATCTTATATGTCTGTTTGCTCCTTTAATGGCTTTTGGCTTTAAGCATTTGCTTCAAATGCTGGTGTAATTTTGTTAAGTTCAGGAAGTTTTCCTTTCCCCTTTATCTTTTTTTGCTGCCTTGTGAACATTAGGCCAGCTTTGAAGATAACAGAAATTTAGATAATATTTAAAAAAGAGAGAAAGTGATTTTATTTATTTTGTGGTTATATGTTCTCATGAGAAAAAAATGTCCATGAAAATTTTTAGGGGCCTTGAATTCACTATTTACCTTGTCATAAATGGTAGTTTTCATCTTAGTAAATAGCCATGTTACCAATTTACATGTTTCTTTAAAATTAACAGTTTGCTTTTTTCATAACTTGAAATACTGTACTTTTAAAGTTTCATAATTTGCATATCTAAGCATATAGCATGTTTCTTTTCCTTTTTTCTTCTCCTTTTTTTATTTTTTTTTTATTTTTTTATTGGTACCAAGGATCGAACTCATGACCACGTGCTTGCAAGGCAGGTGCTTATGCCGCTGAGCTTAATCCCCAGCCCTCTTCTCCTCTTTTGAAATAGGGTTTCTCTGTGTAGCTCAAGCTGGCTGTGACCTCACTTTGTAGCCCCAGCTGTGATCCTACTGCCTTGGCTTCCTAAGGGCTGGGATTATAAGCATACACCACCACACCTAGATGCATATTTTTATTATTGCCAGTTATTCTTATGAGAGAGCTCTAAAATCAGATTGTAGTGGAATGGGAAATACTGGATGAAAAATTGCATCAGTATTGAACATGTGCAGATTTTTTCTTATCATTATTCCCTAAAATATATAACAACTATATACATAGTATTCACATTGTATTAAGTGTTATAAGTATTCTATAGAGGTAAATTAAGTACATGAGAAGAAATGCATAGGTTATGTTCAAATACACACTATTTACCAAGACTTGAGCATCTACGGTGTTTGGTATGTGCAATTCCCCACAGATACAAAGGAGCATTTGTATTTGAGTAGCACACCTGTATTTGTTTCAAAAACAAATCATTGTGTTGATTGTTTTATATATTTATTTTTGCAGGTGAAAAAAGCCAAGATGCAGGAACCAGGAGAACAAACTTTAAGGTATATAAAATTGAATTTTTTTTTAATGATTGTATTTAGTTACCTTTCTGTTGCTGGGACAAAATGCTTGACATACACAATTTAAAAGAAGAAAGATATATTTCGGCCCACTGTGTCATAGGTTTTTATCTATGTACAGTTGACTTTGGGCCAGGAATGTTATGGTAGAAGGGAATAATAGAAGAAAACTGCCTGCCCAACCAGAAAGTAGAAAGGGAAGAAACCCAAGAAAAGACACATCTTTGAGAGGCACATTCCTAATGACGTGCTCCTCCAACTGGGACCTACCTCCTAACAGCCTACTGATGGGATGCACTCGTCAGTGGGTTAACACACTGATGAGGTTAGCATCCTCATAATCCAACCATCTCTCTAGGTGTATTTTAATTCAGTCAAAGTTCCACTCCAGATTGACCTTCTCAGTTGCTTACTGTCTCTTTTTCACATTCTGGTTACTGTATGGGCATGCTTTGGGTAGACTGCCCTCTTTTTTGTTCTTAATTTTGAAATTATCACATTTTTAAATTATCGGGTTTAATGTTTAAAATTAAACCTGGGTTTAATGTTTAAAATTTCCTTTCAAGACAGGATTTCTTGAGTTCATTAGTTTCAGACCAGCCTGGAAAACATAGTGAGACCTTATCTCAAAGAAGGAAAAAACCTGAAAAATGCAGCTCTCCAAAATGGCTGTTCCCCAAAGTACATATGCTGGGATTTTTTTGTTTGTTTGTTTGTTTGTTTTTGGGGTGTGTGTGTGTGTGTGTGTGTATCGATCCTCCTTCCTCAGCCTTCCAGGTGCTGGGATTACAGGCATGCACCACCATACGCAGCATGTGTTCAATATTTATTGAACCATATGTACTGGAATCATTTAGATATTAGGCACTGTACCATATAGGGGAGACCTAATGATAAAAATGAAAAAAACACCATATTCTTAATATATAAAGTAGAAAGCAGAAGCCAAAATAAGGGAAATCAAGGAATTTGTTATTAACTATTAAATAGATACAGGATGTCTTAGTCATTAATTCCACTCCCTCTATAGAAAAAGGGGCTAGGGATATGACTTAGTGATAGAACACTTGCCTAGCATGTGTAAGGCTCTGAATTCAACCAACAACAAATAACTACTTCCAAGTCTAGTTATTTAAATATGAGATGACAAAAATTGGGGCCGGAGATATAGCTCAGCAATCCTGGCAAGCATGAGATTGTGAGTTTGATTCCTGATACAAAAAAAGATGATTAAAAAAATTTCATATATTTTCATTTTTTATAGGGATAATATAATGAAATATAAAATGACAATTTTAGCAAATTTATTCAATACAATATAAGAATCAATTGGTTGAAATGATACCTGCTCAAGTTATGCTTGGGATAGTCAGTACATAAATAAACATGCTGCCAGAGTGATTCTTGGGGTAAACTGTTAAGTGTTTATAAAGGAAAAGATACAAAGAAAGAATAAAAGTTGGATGTGGTGGTGCATTCCTGTAATTCCAGCACTCTGGTGGCTGATTCAGAAGGATCACTGTGAGTTCAAGGCCAGCCTGAGCTACATAGCAAGACATTTGTCTCCAAAAAAAAAGACTTTCCATAAAAAGGAAAGAAAGAAGAGGCAGCTTTTTATTCTTTATGTGCTCTGGCCCCATGTCAGTTTCTTCCTTGTGCTGTTTAAGTTTCAATATCTATTATTATCAGTTGCTTTGTAAAATTCTCTCTTGGGGAAGAGAACCGGGGATTGAATTTAGGGCCTTTATACTGAGCTACAACCTCAACCCTTTATGTTTTTGAAAAAGGATCTCATTCAATTGCCCAGGCTAGGCCAGAGGTGTAGTCCTCCTGCCTCAGCCTTCCAGAGTGCTGGAATTACAGTCATGTGCCACCATACCTGGCTGTAGACATTCTTAGCTTCTTCTTTTTCCTGTGTCATACTTACCTAGCAAAAGCACAACCTTGGTTAAATTCAGTTTGCTTATTCTATGCATATTCTATTCTCTCTAATGTTATAAGAGAAAAACACAAACCTATATTGGCTATTCTTAATTTCTGTTCTTCCATCTCCCTGCTCCTTACAACCACTATTCTACTTTCTTTCTCTGTGGGCCTGACTACTCTTAAACACCTTATATAAATAGAATTACATAGTACTGAATTTGTGTTTTTGTTTTTTTAAAGGCTGAATGATTTTCAGGTATAGTATATTTTGTCTTTGCATTCATCCTCTGATCTTGTTGATAATGGGCAGGAGTTCTGCTTATTAAGGAGATATCTGTGATGCTCATCTTTCTAAACTTTGGGTGTTTTCACTCTTTTCTTTCTTTCTTTCTTTTGTTTGTTTGGGTTTTGGTTTTCATTTTTTGAGACATCGTGCAGCTTGGACTGGCCTCAAACTCACTGCAACCCTCCTGCCTCAGCCACCCAAGTGTTGGGATTACAGGTGTGCACCACTACACCTGGCTCATTTTTTTTGTTTTGTTCTGTTGTGTTTTGTCATTTTATTTTGAGCAACTTTATTTTCATGATACCTACATTGTTTTTGGTGTTTTTTCTTTGTCTTTTTGAGACAGAGTGTCGCAATGCAGTTCAGGTGGCCTTGGGCTCACTTTGTAACCCAAACTGGTCTTGAACTTGCAGCGATCCTCCTGCCTCAGCCTCCTGAGTGCTGGGATTACAGAAGGGCACCACCACACCCAGCTTGACACATACACTATTAAGCAAAATTTATGTTTCTATAGCCCTGAAAGTAATTTTACTTTGAGGCAGTGTGCAGTTTCTCTAAAAATAGTAAGAGCTAATTCATTGTCTTAACACTTTGTTTGTTTAGTTGATAGATGCTCAGCTGAATAAATTGAGTGTGCAGAAGAGTTTACAGTTACATAAGATTCTAGGACCAAAGGATTTTAGAAACTGGTCTAGTATTTACTGGACATACAAATTATCTTCTAAGATACAGTATCTAGAAAGAGTCTTTAACGGGGGATATAACAGTGAATCCCAGAGTATTCAAGTATACACAGAAGACAAATCAGTCACTGAAGTTTGAAATTTAAAGTTCTGACCAAGTTTTATATCCTTCCTCATGGGAATTCAAAAGCGTGAGATGAGGCTCAGAAGTCCTTATTTTGTATTAACATTCAGGATATTATCATGATTCAGCCAACTGGAAAAACACTGATATAACTATATGATTTCTTATCTCACCTTAAAGTTCTCTTCTTGGTTGCTATAGTAAATGGCCTTCCAAAAAATAAGCATTTGAATAAAGATATAAAAACATCTGAGGATTTAGCTTTTAAAATTAAATACTTCTGAGCCAGGTATGGTGGTGCATACTTGTAATCCAGTACTCAGGTGGCTGAGGCAGGAAGATTGCTGAGAATTTAAGGCTAGTCTGAGCTACATAGTGAGTTCAAGACTGGCCTGAACTACATAGTGAGATCTTGCCTCAAAAAACAAAACAAGCCTGGCATGCTGGTACATACCTGTAATCCCAGCATTCAGGAGGCCAAGGCATGAGGATCATTGCAAGTTCAAGACCTTCTTGGGCTACAAAGTGAGCCCAAGGCTGGCCTGAACTGTACAGCGAGACCCTGTCTCAAAAAACCAAACAAAACAAAACAAAAATGAGGAACAACTTATTTGAATGTACCAGAAAACTCCTCTATTAATACTTTCATATTAGTTATCAGTTTCAGGAATGACATAGAGCTTTTAATGTTCCTGTGTAGAAGCTAGGCTTACCTCTGATTAGTCAGCCTTTTCTTTTCAGATATATGCCACCTCTGCTGCTGTGTCCTTACCTCTCCCTGGAATAGGAAAGAGAAGAGATTTCTTTCTAAGGTGCATGAGTGTGGATGGGGTTCCTGGACTGAAAAGAAGTTGTAATATAATCATAGTTTCAGTTTATAGTTATTTGATATGTTTTAACTTTGCTTTTAAGTATTTCTTGTATAAACGGCCCCATGAGGTTTATTTTGTCCTCATTGACAAATAAACTAGAACACAGAGGTCATCAACTTATCCAAGATCATAATAGTTATTGGGATGGTGGAATATAAACTTGAGCTGTCTAGCTGTAGAATCTGTGCTTTTAGCCACTGTTACAGTAGTAGGGAATAACTAGAGAGTGAGATGTGGAATGGAGGGAAAAGGGAAGAAAATCGTGAGGGACACCATGTTGGAATAATCTCCATTCCAGAATTTCACTGGAATCTTCCCAACATTACAGTATCTAACGTGGTAACTTGCTCTCCCAGTTTGCTTGATTTACCTTTTAAAATTTCTTTTAAATTTCCTAAGTTAACAGAAAAACAAAACAGCTGGGCATGGTGGCACATACCTATACCAGCACTCAGGAAGCTGAGACAGGAGAATCACTGTGAGTTTGAGGTCAGCCTAGGCTACAAAGTGAGTTGAGGCCACCCTGAAGTGCATAGTGAAACCCTGTATCCAAAAAGAACACCCTCCCCACCAAAAACCCTTCAGTGGTGGAACACTTGTATGTCATATGTGAGAACATTGGTTCACAAAATACAGTGAATTCAACCATTTTAAGGATTCAGAACCTCTACTTGGAAATAAGCTTGCGTAGTTTGGAAAAACTTTTTAAATGATTATGATTTAAATCTGATTAAGAACTATTTGAGAAAGATGATTTTACCTACTTTCCTATAGAACTCTGGAACCAAAATGACAGAGTAAACAAAATAGTGACTGTGGTAAATAGTGATACATCATATATTTCAAAATTATTAATAGTTTTTAAATATATTTGCCACAGAAAATAAGTGTGTAGTGGATTTGTTAATTAGCTTTATTTTATCCCACAGTGTAATCAGAATCAAAACATTACATTATTTCCTATAAATATATAATATATACAGTGTTTTAAAAAGTGACAACAGTGTTTTAGAAGTTCTGAATTTTTCTTCTACTGTATTCTTAAAGAAAAGTTTCGCTTGCTCATGATTTAGCCAGAGTTTCTGAATGATATGAAAACTTTTTAAAAAGGGGTTTAGGAATCTAAAAAGGACAATAGAATTCTAAGGGTACCAAACCTGGCCCTAGCTCTTTTTCCATGTAGGTGCTAAAAACCAATAAGAACAAATATTACAAAGATTTACCTGGTCTCTTACTTGTATAGCCTAGGAACAAAGGAGTTTGAGTTCGTCACTTTTAGCAATGCAGCAAATCAATCAGGGGCTAATGTATTCATTTTGGTTCTCTCAGTCAAGTTAGCAGCCCGGATGTCAGTGATCAGAAACCTGAAACATCAAGCCTTGCTTCAAACCTTACCATGTCAGAGGAAAGTAAGTACCATATTTTGTGCATGATGGAAGGGGCATTCCTATAGCCAGGTGATGCTTTTCTTGTATAGTTGGGTTTCACTGATTGCCTAGGTTGTCTCAAATTTACAGAATGATCTTCCCTCCTTGTATGTGTGTTCATTTGTACTGTCCTGTAAGCTTTATTGACATAACTGGCTCAGGGGGCAGGGGATGACTTACACAGAATCTTCTCACCCAGGAGTCTCACTTAGTGATTTTGTCTGAAGTTGGATGTCTTGAAGGTAATAGTGCCCTACTCAAAATGAGAAACATTTGTGGGCCAACCCTTGGCAGCTCTGCTCCTCTGGTAGACTTGATATTTTTCTTCTTTTCTAATAAAATCAAATGACCTCATCTATCAAATCTTGGCCAAGAAATAAAACCAATTCCCTGAACCCACGTTTGATGCTAGGGTCTGAAGGAGATCCAGCTCAGATAAATCCCCTACGTACCAACTCTTCAGTATCCTGTAGGACAGTTACATTTATATATTATACAGAATCTTTGTGGAGTGTTCTGTTTTTTTCTTGTGGAGCATATGTTGTCTAGCATACTTTCTTCCCCATATTGGCTCCACAGGGAAAGTAGTCCTTCATGAAATTAAATAGTTATGCCGTACTATTTTATCACACACTTTATAAGAGGAAATATATGTAGGACATTTTTTTCAAATGGCATTTGTTTGGGAACTGTTTCTTCTCTTAAGTACCCTTGACTATGTATGACTTTTTTACTTAAATGAAGTATGATTAAAAAAAAAAGATGTGTTGAATTTCGTGTATTATTTCTTTAAAGGAGGCTTCAGGTCTCAGTAGTTCTCCACCTTTCAGCCTAATACATAAGAATCATCTAAAATGCTGGTTTGTAATGTAGAATTCTAACTATATCATCAGATATTATTTAGTAGATCTAAGTAGAATTTTCATGATGTTACTGCTGGTAGATGAATCTAGTACATGTAGGAAGCTTAATATTGTGGGGAACTGCTCTAATCAAAGTAGTATCTCCTGGGTCCTAAGTGTCCCACTCACACATACACACAAATACACCACCATCTGTTAAAAGACCTGTACCCTAAAATCTTATGCTTTATGTACATACTTTAGGTTTAAGAAGTACGTTGAGTATTCTCAATCCTTCCAAATAATTTCTCTTCTGTTTTCTTTAAAAACTTAATTCCTACGAAGTCTGTATCTATACTTTCCTCATCTTTCCTGATTACTTTAGGCTGAGCTACTTAAAGTAAAAGTCATTCTATTTAAAAACTAGGTCATCTCTGTTTTCTTCTCTATCCAAACTCTTAACTGCTCTTTGTGATTTTAACATTCATGTAGATGACTTATCCAGTACCCATCGATTTTCACATATCTTCATTTTCCTTCTTATGAGGCAGATTCTCTGGCCCTTTATTTTAATTACTCTCTTACAAGTATTTTCAATAACAGATACATTTAATACTTCTTAAAAACCCTAAACCCACTGGGCATGGTGACTCACGCCTATAATCCTGGCACTCGGGAGGCTGAGGCAGGAGGATCATTTGGAGTTCGAGACTAACCTGGGCTACAAAGTGAGCTCAAGGCTAGCCTGAACTGCATAAAGAGACCCTGTCTCAAAAAGACAAAAAAAAAAAAAAGCTAAACCCAAGTCCTAATTTAACCCTTTCCATATGTAATAAACATTATGAAATAGAATTATATACCTGATTAACTAGTTACACCATAGTCATAGTACAGGGTCTCAAGTGGGCTCACAGTATATTAAAAATCTCATGATTAGTTTTGCCTTTTAATATTTCATACCACCTCTTCTCTCAAAGCACCAAGCCCACTTTACCTCACTATCAGTTGATGCTAACTGGTTGAATAAATGCTCTCAGACAGATATGACAAGTCTTCAAATATGCTGGTATTTGTATGCATATTTTCTTGCTTCCTTGTTAGACTGGAAAAGATATTCTTGCTCCTGTCGAATTTTAAATACTTATATTTGCGTTATTTATCTTCTGCTAGGACTTTGGTGGTATAGTTATCCAGTCACTACTCCTGCTCATCACAGTCATCTTCTTCTTTTCTTAAATCCTTCTTGTCAATAAATGATGGACGGTACCTGCCATCTTCAAATACATCTTCAAATACAAATAAGAGCCCCCTTTGGCTCCATGTCATGCACTATAGACTTTCTCTCTGCAGCAGCACACATCAGAACCCCTGAAAAGAGTTGCTCTCTCTTGTTTTTCTCACCCTCCATTTACTCTTCAGACCCTGTCAAATTGAGTTCTGTCTCTCCACTCTTGGACTGAAACTACTCTTGTCATCACCTACTTTCTTGAAGTACTCCTCCCAGACCCAGCATAGCTTCTGTCAATTCACAGGAGGGACAAGTTGGCTTCTCTCTTCCTGGGCCCCACATGGTTTGTGCAGCTTACCGGAAGGGCGAACTGGCTTCTTGATGTGCTCTTCCCAGACCCAGCATGGCTTCTGCCAGTTCACAGAAGGGACAAACTGGCTTCATCAGCTACTCTCATACTGCCAATTCTAGTACACATTTCTCTTTCCTCATATTCTCCCCCTTACTATGTTTCCTTCCACCTTTGTCCTTTGATCGGCCTTCCTTACTCTAGCTGAATTCTAATGACAGTAAGCCTAAGGGCTGGATTTTAAACTACCATCTTTTCCCTTTTGGGAGCCTTCCCTCTATTATATTATTTTAAATATTTTATATATCATTAATGAATCCCAAATTAATATCTGTTCTCAATGTTGGCCATTTTAGAAAGTAATATATCTATCCTCCAGTTGCTCCAAGTAAAAACCTAGAAATCATCCTGCATTCCCCTGTATTTCATATTCCCTGTATCCACATCTAGCAGGTGTCCTGTTAGTTGTATTTCATTCTTTATAATCCTTTTGTGGTTCCCAAATGTTACCAAGATCAAGGCTTATTCATTATCTAGACAAATAAAAATTGGCCCAAGTCTCCTAGGATGTTCTCTTCTAGACTTAAGTTAAATTGGAGGAAAATAGGGTTTGTGTTTAAGTACCTATTGGCAGAAAGAAACCTGCAGAATTTGAATGAACATTCCTTACCTTCTGTGTGATAGGTGGTAAAACTTCAGGTCTAATCGAGAACTGCTTATAGATAAATGTGATCTTCAAGTTTCCAATAATTATTTTTAAAGACCTCAAACAGTGGCATTGAACAAGATCTTCTGTGATAAACTCACAGATGATAATTTGTGTTACTTTGGGGCATATATTGGCCCCTGGTCTGTTCTTGACCAAGGGTTTCTTTTTGGGTCAGATACTTTTTCAGAGAAGCTAGCTAGACAGAAACTTGGTTGATTCACTTCAGTCTCTGTTCACAGTAGCTGCTTTTATGGATGTTAGAAGAAGTTCTTGAACAGTTCAAGAGTCTAGAGAAAGCACTTTATGATGTAACTCTGTTTACAACCTGGTCTAAATATAGAGACTAATAAGTGGAATTTAGTTACCGGTCAAACTTGACTCAAATATTTATAGCATTTATCCCAGAAATTAAGAAAATCAAGAGTGTACAGCAGCTGTTTTCAGAGAAGTCATGGTGAGCAAGAGGAGATTAGCTAGAAAAGTCACTTTATTTGCTGGTACATCAGAGCATCACATCATTTCCACAAGCCTATCTCTGCTTTGCCAAATTTAAAGCAAACTTTTGTTACAGGTCACAAAATATAATATAGAAACATACTGGCTCTACAGTAGCAATAGTTTTCTGATAAGAATGAGTGTTCCCCCCAAATCTGGCTTCCTACAAGTCATTTTTATGGCCCTTTTCTAAGACTAGAGTAAGCACCCAGAGAATGAGTAAGGTGGAGATTTCCTAGATACAAAAGTCACATTTTAAGGTTGCCAGTCAGCACAGCTGAAAGCTTAGGAGGTTGCTTCATCTATGGTTTAGTTTAGATCACTGATGGGCAAAGGTGGATCACCTGCTACAAACTGTTGACTTTTTTCATAATCCCTACATTTTTGCTTCTTGTGCTTGCTCTCAAGTATGTAAATAGATCTATAAACACAAAAGTGAAATATTTTCTGCTATATAGTCTTTCAAACTTCCTGGTATCCAAGCTATATTCTGTTGTTTAGTTTAAGAAACTATATGGTATATGCAATTTTCCCATTTAATTTTGAAACTGTTCTGTGTTTCAGTTATGACATGCACCGATTACATCCCTCGTTCATCCAATGATTATACCTCACAAATGTATTCTGCAAAGTAAGTCAAATAATTATTTACAAAATATGTATACTTTTCCTATAGGTTTGTTGCAGAATTTAATATTTAACTTCTCATTTCTCTTGTTCTCTGTATCTCTACTCCAGTTTTTTATTCCTTCTAAATGTAGTGCCGGACATGGTGGTACACACCTATAATCCGAGCATTTGAGAGGCTGATTTGAGGTTAGGAGGATCATTGCAAGTTCGAGACCAACCTGTGCTACAAAGTAAGCCCAAGGCCAAGTCTCAAAAATCAAAAAAAAAAAAAAAAACTTTTAAATGTAGTCCATGTATCATTCTTTTAGAAAGTAAATGGTTGCCTGTAACATAGGATCCCACTGTGAGAGCCATGTAAAATAACATTAGTGATAAAAGCATATTACTTATTGACCTTTGATCATTGTCTCTTTACCTTGATATACAGATCAATAATAGCAGCACAGGCCAGTTCCAGACAAGGATTTCTCAGTGTGATCTGTGTTTGGTTTTTCACTTGAGGAATGTCCTCAGCATAAGAATTGGGCTTGAAATTATAAAGGTTGGTGCACGGGTGTGGTAGCCCATGCCTATACCAACACTCCGGAGGCTGAGGTAGGAGGATCACTGTGAGTTTGAGGCCAATGTGGACTACAAAGCGACTCCAATGCCGGCCTGAACTATATAATGAAACCTTGACTCAAGCAACAACAACAACAAAACCAGGTTGCTAGGTCAAAGTCACTGAGAGATAAAGTTTTGGGCCTTTCCAGGGTAAGATCAGCATTTTTGACCAACTAAGTTAGTCTATTCCAAGATAGGTGTAGAACATATGTGTACCAAGATATCAATTGCATGTTGCTGGAGAGTGGGTGTGTCCATACACAGACATACATAGGTGTGCTTATGAACCAGGATACATTCTTATGTGCTTACAAGTGCAGGATATATAAAGAAACTGGTAACAGAGGTGAGAGATGCCTATGAGAGAGACTGGCATTTTTTCCTCTTATTGCACCTTTCCATTTGAACCTTTTAAATTCACATTAGTTAAAAATGAATAAATTAAAAAGTCAGTTTCTAATCTGGTTTTAACACTAATTACATCATGGAGCTAGTCATTTTCTTGTGGTTTTCATATGTGAAATGACTAAAGCTATTCTCTGAAATCATTACAAAGAACTAAGATTCTAACCTATGATTTTTGTCATATCTGGAGATTGAGACATTTGTAGTCCACTAATATTTCAAATTATTCCCATGAGACTTGAGTAACAACTATAATCTGGACTATTTTCTGGATTTAGATGTAGCTAAGAATATAGTGTCTTTGTCTCTAACTGCATCATTTTGTTATTCCCTTTTTAAGAAATTTTGTTCTATTTTTTCATTAAAATTTTAAACAGAATCCACTGAGATCTGAATGTTGCATAGTGAATTTAAAATGTATAACAAAGTATTTGCATATCCACTATACTCTAGACACTCCGTTAGCTATGCCTTCTGTCTTCAGACTTTCTTACCACTTAGTAGAACCATTGAATTTTGTTGTTTGTTTGTTTTGGGTTTTTTTGTTTGTTTGTTTTTGTTTTTTTGAGATAGGCTCTCACTATGTGGTTCAGGCTGGCCTTGAATACTCAGTGATCCTCCTGCCTTAGCCTCTTAAGTGCTGGGATTATAGCATGTGCCAACACACCCAGTCTCTAATCTGTTTTAGACAGCCATGTCCAATTAATCGTTATTAAAGAATACCTCATCTTGTCACTCTTTAACAATTTGAGCTGTTTTAGATTTGTGTGAACTTCTAGGCTAGCATTAAGGGGCTTTGCTGTCTTTCTCTTTCACTTGCTACTTTCCTTCTCTTAATGTACTTGCCTTAATGTTTGTTTCTTGGAGGCTGAAGCCCTTGTTTTATGTTTGCGGCTGCATGTTTGCTGTTTTTTGTTTTGTTTTTTTTTTTCTTGTGCTATAACACCCTTTCTCAACTATTTGTGTTTCCCCTGCCTACTCAGTTTGCGTACCACTTCTTGGTAGTCGTGTTTAGTTGTCCTTTTCCTCCAAAACTGGAGGGGTGGAAAAACTTTTCCTGATAAAACACTACCTTCCAATCTGCATTTTGTTCTTATGATTTATATTGTACATAAGCACTTTTATACCAGATAAAATAAATGGTATCTAAATGTTCAGTGCATCACATCTGGGACTTCCTAGATTTGGATAGTTAACCCAATTCCTATTTTATAGGCCTATTTTGAGAAAGATATTGAGGCACACCCCTACCTGCTGCTTTCGGATGTAGTTGCTTGTCTTTTCTACACCAGCTTTATTATTCTCTTTTGCTAGTCTCATTTTCTTTTTTAGAACCCAGTTTTCTGTTGTTTTAGAGTTTTATTCTATATTTAGCCAAAGGCATAAATAAATTTAATCTTTATGTTTCACATAGGACCTTGCTTGCACATCATAGATGTTTGAAACTATTAAATTTTCCATAAAATTGTTCCTTGAGTAGACGATCTTGGAACCTGAAAAGAAAAACGGTTCCACTGTCTGATCTAAATAATAAGAGGCATTTTATGTGGGAGATTAGTCTTCTCATTTCCTATTGTATGCTTTTAATGATATTAGCTATTTTACCTGTTGTTCTTACTGCAGTAAGTCACATGTGAAAGTATTTTGTTTTGTTGGATTTTTCTAGACCTTATGCACATATCCTCTCAGTTCCTGTCTCGGAAACTGCTTACCCTGGGCAGACTCAGTACCAGACACTACAGCAGCCTCAACCCTATGCTGTCTACCCTCAGGCAACACAAACGTATGGACTACCTCCTTTTGGTAAGGCACCCTATTGTAAGCAGTTTCCAAGAATGTTGCTTTGCTCTTTCCCAAAAAAGCTGGCAACACTGATCGGGAAAGATATATCATCCTTTTATGGAGTAGTTACTCAGTGATGTGTGTGATGAAAGTTGAGTGTACAACTTTGCAACAGTATCTTTGAAACATATCATAAATCATAGTTTTCAATATTCATTGCTTACCCTTCAAAATTTAGCTGTTTCTGAGGTCTTGACCCTGAAGCTTGAAGGGAGAAAAGTATGGAAAGTTCTTTGAGAAATTACTGTTGCTTTGACTTAATGTATGACATGGTAGCATGGATAAGTAGGCATAATAAATACATTTTGAGGTGGCCAATTTCTGCAAAAACCAAGTAATGTAAGTTTCTAAATAGAATATACTTTATAGTTTATACTACAGAGGTTTTGGGGGTTGTTTTTGTTTTGTGTTGGCCAATTTCTCCATTTCTTCCTGCCTCCACCTCTACCCAAAACTGATCAAACATTATGCCTAACCAAAAAGTCATTTTAGAATGTGGAAAATCCCCAAATGTCTATTCCTTTATCACATGAGTAGGAAGTTATTTTCATTAGTTTTATGTATCTTGGACATGAACTATATTGCAGAGTGATTTACCTTAAGTTAGTTTGAAGTTCTTTGAACACTTAATATTTATCGATTTTTTTCTGTGTGTATATAAATTATTGATAGATAGATGCAGTATATTTCACTGCCCTTTCTCTGCTCTTTTAGCACTTCTATCAAAAAATTCTGATAGGGAAAAAAAACTCTTAATTTAACTAGAGATTTCATTTAAACAAACTAGGAATTATAAAAAATTTCCAAAGAAGTCACCACACCACATAGGTTTTATAGTAATAGTGTTGTCTTCTTTTGATTTTTATATTTTTCTTTTTCCTGATCCATTTGACTAATTCTTTTTTATTAGTGATTGCTTTCTTACTTTTAGTCTTGTTAGTATTCTTTCTTCTTTTAGTCTTGTTAGCATTCTTTGAAAAACTAAACTTTAGAGTGAGAAAAAAATTTTTTTGGCAGTACTAGGGATTGAACTAGGGCTCTTTGCACTGAACTATATCCCCTTTCCTTTCCTTTCTTTTTTTCTTTCTTCCTCCTTTTCTCTTTTGTTTTTTGAGACAGGGTCTTACAAAGTCAGAGTTCCCCTGACTTAGCTCAAGCTTGCAAGCCTCTGCCTCCACCTCCTAGGGTATAGGATTTCAAGTACATACCTTTGTAATATATTTAACCAGTCAACTCTGAATAGTCCTCTTAGCAGATCTGAAGCCAGGTGTGGTGTTGTGTACCTGAATCTCAGTACTGAGGAGGTGGAGGCAAGAGGATCACTGCAAGTTCAAAACCAGCCTGGATTACAGACCGAAATGGTCTCAAAAAAAAAAAAAAAATTATGTGTGTGTGTGTGTGTGTGTGTGTGTGTGTGTATAATTATTATTATTCACAAGCCCAAGTCCTTTCTAACATTGTTAAACATTAATATTCCTGCTGTTATATTAAATAAAATTTTTGTTGTCTGTCAACTCAGTTTATGGAATACCTAACAAAGTGTCATGTGTGTGTAGATCCTAGATATTGTGAGGTCTTTTATGATTATATTTCCATTGTATTAAAAAAGAAAACTGTGAAGTAAAAATATCTCTGTTTAAAACCTTACAGAAACATTGTTTGTGCTGTAGAGAAAATCGTAATAACATGCTCCTTTAATCTGTTTTTTGTTTAATATCTGGGGCAAGAAAGACTTCTCTTACAAGTTGTTCTGTCAGTAATTGAGACAAGCCAACTGTGGTAGCGCATGCCTGTAATCCCAATACTTAGGAGGCTGAGGCAGAAGAATCAACATGAGTTTGAGGCCAGCCTGGACTACCTAAGTTAGTTTAAGGCCAGCCTGCACTACATAGTGAGACCTCAAAACAAAACAAAACAAAACAAAACACCTCAATAATTAGAGACAGGTAATCATTAGCTTAATTTGACTGTAATATATAAAACTTAATAAGAGTTTGGGGTAATATGAATGACAGATATGGCATATTCTTACATTTTTCTGAAGAGGTTATAATAACCTTTTTTTGTTTGTTTTTTTGGTACTGAGAATTGAACTCACAGTCTTGTACTTTCCAGACAGGCACTGTGCCACTGAGCTATATCTCGGGCCCTATAGCAACCTTTTTAAGGTTACTGTATCTTTAAAAGGTATTTTGGGGGGTTTTAACATATGGCTTTTTTGAGTAATGTGTTCATTTTATTCTAAGAAAACATTTGATTTCTTTTGAAATCAAAATTTTTCTATCAGTGCTATTTTTAGATTAACTTGTCTATTTCAGAAATACATAGGGCTTCAGAAGGTTTCATTATATTAATATGTTTATTGAATACTTACTATACCAAACAATATGCTAAGAATAAGTACTCACACTTCCTATTACTGTCTCACTTAATTTCCAGGTTAGCCTTAGTTAAGTAAGTAATAGCATCCCCTTTTGTAAGAAACTGAGTCTCGGGCTGGGGATTTAGTTCAGCGGCATAAGTGCCTGCCTTGCAAGCACACAGTCATGAGTTCGATCCCCAGTACCGATAAAAAAAAAAGTAACTGAGTCTTGATTAAATCACTAACCCAGAATCAAACAATTAGTAAATGCCTGGGATTAGAATTGAATTTACATCTGTTTAATTCTACAGGGGCTCATAAACTTAAGTCTATTTTAAAAAGATGGTTACAGATTCAAGTTTAAAATTAAAAAGATTCCTCCTCTTAAAATAGAAAAGACTAGAAATCTAGAGAAGAAAGAGTAAGTTAAAAGTAATCATATCTTTTCTGGAGATACATACAAATGGGGATTGGAGATGTAAGTTGTAGAGATCTGAAAGAATGTGTGTGAGGAAAATGATGTTTATTCATACGTGCTTATACTCTATGCCTTTAGCTGCTGTTGATCTGATTTATTTTGAATGAACTTTAATGTGAGGTGAAGGATTTGGAAATAATGTAGTAAGAACCTTAAGGATGGTTCCTTCCATTTTTCTTGGTAATTTCACTTCTGGGACTTTATCCTTTGGAACTAATTAGAGATTCAAACATTCACTATCCAAGCTATTTATTGTAGCATTATTTATAATAGCAAAAAATTGGAAATAACCTACTTATGGAATAGAAAGGTATGTGTTAATTCAGTGTATGGGTAGAACTCTGTAACCATTATATATACAACTTTTTTTCTTTTTTTCTTTTGCTTTCCTTTTTTTTTGGTTGTGGGGAAGAGAGGGGTAATACTGGGAATAGAACCCAGAGGTGCTCGACCACTGAGCTACATCCTCTTTTATTTTGTATTTTGAAACAGGTCCTCACTATGTTGTCCAGGTGAGACTTAAACTTACAGCCCTTTTACCTCAGTCTTCTTTGATGCTGTGACTATAGGCATGTGTCACCACTCCTGGCTATAAATGATACTCTTAAAAAATATTTGGGGTCTTCAGAAAACACTATTATTAGTTGAAAAAGACAGTATGTAAAACTGAAAACACAATATAACATCAATTTAGGACTTTTACAAATATGTGCATAGAAAAGAATTTTGAAGGGAAGCAGTGTGGATTTTTTTTTTTTTTTTTGGTACCGGGGATTGAACTCACGACCTCGTGCTTGCTAGGCAGACGCTTAAGCCACTGAGCTAAATCCCCAGCCCTGCAGTGTGGATTTTAACTGTACAGGCTCTGTAGATTTCAAGTCAATTACTAAAGAACTGCAAAACAAAGATGTCCTTCCCTTATGCAAAGGTGTCAGTTACCAAAATCCCACATGCAGAAGTGAGAACTACTTTTACTTTTTTTTTCTGTATGGTGAAAATATATGATTTATTACATTTGTTTATATTTTCTGTATTCTCCTAATTTTCTGTGATGTTCATCTACTTCTTTTTCTTTTTTCTTTGAGTCAGAGTCTTACTTTATACTTCAGGCTGGCCTTGCACTCAAGGTAATCTTCCTGTCTCAGCCTCCCAAGTGCTGGGATTACAGATGTGCTTTACTGTGCCTGGCTACATCTACTTCTTTTATAATCAGGGAAAGTACTCATAAATTAAGCTACTTAGTGTATGTAATAGCTTATCTGGATGAGCTAGTCAGTCAACCAAGATATTTTTTCTGGTATTGGTGTGTACTTCAGTTACTAGTCTAATCAATCTCTGAAGATCCACTGTTTTGACATCTGTTACTATAAACCCAATGATCAGATTGTTTTGGTTAGAGTGGTAGAGTTTCTGATAAGACCCTACCCAGGGGCAGCAGGAGGAAAATACCATACTTAGGAACAGACTTTTTTTCCCATTGTTAGACCAATAGTCTTGCCCAGCAGGCTCCTGGGGCCTGAAAGTGCTAGAAAAATCTTTATTAGTTGCAGCTATAGAGTAGTGGATTAAGAGTCAGGAAATCAGTTTAGCTTCCTCATTTGCTGTTAGCAGTGGTACTAGAGAGTCAACTCATTTGGTCATGCTGCCTATTTGGAATTCTGGGCAGGGTGACATTAGAGAAAGGTTTATATATCTCTTAAAATCAGGGCTACACTGATGCTGGAGGCAATGTTCATATTGTCTTTTATTCCTCAAAAATAATTATATATTAAACTTTTTTGTGTTTCTTGCTAAAAATGCTCAAAACTAATTATCTAAATTATTTTAGATAATTTTTGCCCTTAAAAGAAAGACCTTAATTTTTGACCTTCCAAGAGCAACCAGCTTAGAGACATTTCACAGTTTAAAGCTTTCAGAATATATATTAAATAATAAAACTAACAAGTCATTCTCATTTGATACTATTGTTATTAGATAATTGCTTTAGAAATAATAAATATATTCACAGGTCCAGAACCTCAGGGTCGTAATCTGTTTGGAAGAAGAAATCATATTGATTACAATAAGTCTGGAAGTTATTGGGACATTTAAATAGTAATTTGCTTACCAAAAATGCTTGGTGGTAAATAACCACCAAGCATGAGGTCATGAGTTCGATTCCCAGTAAAGCAAAGCAAAACAAAATAAAACAAAAAACAGTTCAGACATAATTCATGATGGCATCTCATCATGAATATTCTCAAATATTTTTGTCATTGAAATTTAAACATAAATACCTTAGACTGGTTAATGTGGACAAATGATCATGAACTAAATGGAAGGGGCAACTCTCCTAATTCATGATAAGAGATGTTAATATTCCTCCATCTCCTCAAACAAATTATTTCATGTGATCGATAGGTAAGAGAATATTAGCCAGGTGTAGTGGTGCACGCCTGTAATTTCAGCACTTGGGAGGTTGAGGCAGGAGGATCACTGCAAGGTCGAAGCCAGCCTGAGCTATAGGGAGACTCCATCTCAAACAAACAAACAAAAAAGGTTGGGATAAAGCCATTCCCGGGCCGGGGGTTTAGCTCAGCAGTGGAAGCACCTGCCTGGCAATCATGAGGTCACAAGTTCAATCCCCGGTACCAAAAAAAAAAAAAAAGCCATTCCCTTGTCCTGTGGTCATATCTCTTTGCCATTCTTCCATTTACTTGTCAACAGATTTGACAAATCTGAATTGCACTAAGGTATCTTAGTGCCTCCCTAAAGCAGTAGTCCTCAGTAGAAAGTATTGTGTATATTAATTGACTATAGATTTCTTTTCAAATTAGGAGCAAGTGAAATGAATCAATACTGCATTTGAAGTCATGACTAACCTTAATACCGTGTTTGTACATGGAATGTGTTTGATGATGAACTTTCTTAGACCTTTCTATCCATTATGATTATACTCTATTCACAGCACAGTGAAAAATCAGACAACCTGTTTTTATATTCTAAAAAAGACCAGACTGTTGCATAGCTAAAATGATCTCCAAAACTATGTGCTTATGAGTACTTCATTCACAAAGAATATCCTGAGCCTTTCCTGCAGTAGCTTGCTTCATAATTTCCTAGTTCATTGTTAAGTTAAAAAGAGAAGTACAATTAAGATGACACATCATTAGGATTGTAAAGAAGTGACACATCTAAAAATCATAGAACTATGAGTGAGTTCCATTTAGTACTAAACAATTGTCTTCACATATCACAATATTCTCTGTCAGTGTGTCTGTAATACATATATAGCACACCACAGTACTGACCTTTGTAAAAATAATTCTGAGAAGGCCTAGAGACTCACTCTTTCCCCCCTGCCAGAAAGGTGGAATATTTTAGGAAGTCAGGTGCCTTATGATAAAAGTGAGCAGTTATGGTATCTGTCAGTATAAGATGAATTTATGTGTTCTGACATAGAATGATGTCTCTCAGAGGAATTATGTGGGAAAGTAAATTATGAATAGTATTTATAGCATCCCATTTTTATGAAAAACAAAGATCAGTCGGGTGTAGTGGCACATGCCTGTAATCTCAGCACTCAGGAGACTCAGGCAGGAGGATTACTATAAATTGGCCAGCCTGGACTACATAGTGAGACCTGTCTCAAAAAAAAACAAAAAGAGAAATAAAAGTGTAAAAGAATTCTGGGTGAATCTTTTGCAAACTATTAATGGTAGTTAAATCTAGATGACAGAAGTACGTATAGTATATATGATTTTTTTCCTGTTACTTATTTCTGTAATATTTTTAATTTATAAAAATAAGGCATGTCTTCTCTAATCAGAAGAAATAAGCCAGACATGATGGCACATGCCTAGAGTCGCAGCATTCTGGGAGACTGAGGCAAGAGGATGGCAAGTTGGAGACCAGCATGGATAATTTACCAACTTAGTGTGACCCTGCCTCCAAAAGGAGTGAGGAGACCTGTAATATAGCTCATTATGAAAGTCCTGTGTGCTGAAGAGAGAGACACAGACAGACAGAAAGAAAGTGGAGACAGAGACAGAGAAAAACAGAAACAAAAGGAAATAAAAACAAAGGTTAGTTACAAAATAATCAGTTCAAGAAAACTGTTTAAGCAGGCATGGTAGTATATGGCCCAGCACTTGGGAGATTGTGGCCCATCTGGGCTGCATAAATAAGTTCAAGGCCAGCCTGAACTACTTAGCAAGACTCTGTCTCAAAAAACCAAACCAACAAGGAAACAAAAATTTAACACATTTTAGAATAATTTGGTGCTTATTTTATGGGTAAGTGAATTTTAAGCTTATGGGGAAAATCTTCCACCTTGACAGTCACTGTACATGAGCATGAAACACTCTTTATGGCAAATACTCCAGTTTCATGCCAGTAACTTTTTCTGAACCCTAATCTGTTAACCCAGGTATTAAAATGAATTTATATGCATACCACTATTGGGATTTTTAGCAAAAATATTGTTTCTATGGGCCCATCTCCTAGTTCTTCGGAAAATGTATTTGCTTGTGGTATATTACAGATGGGAAAATCAGTAATTTTCTCTTACAAGCAAATTTATTTTGTTTCAAGATTTAGATTTTTAAACCTACTGGCTGCTATTTGAAAGCATAACCATGCTCCTCAGTCCCGGTGTATTGTTTGTAATTGGTCCAATTTATCTGATTCAGGTGCGTTGTGGCCAGGTATGAAACCCGAAAGTGGTTTAATTCAGACTCCATCTCCAGGTCAACACAGTGTTCTTACCTGCACTACAGGGTTAACCACAAGCCAGCCAAGCCCAGCACATTATTCTTATTCCATTCAAGGTAAATAGGCATGGTTGTGTATGTGTGTTAATTACTATTCAGTTTTTTTGTTTGTTTTTAATTTACCTGTGTCTCCAAACAAATTGGATAATACAGGAGCACTGTCTTCTAAAACATAGAAAGTGATGATATTTGCATTTGTGCATGCTTTTTGTGTAAGGCAATCCAGAACCAGTGTGGTTTGCAAGTAGTTTTAGCTTTGAATGTGAGCTGCTTAAAAGCTAAAGCTTTCCCTTTTGCATGTTTGTACTGATATCTCTTAAAAGGTATTTTGTCCATAAATGAGCAGAACACTACAATGAGTGAGAATTTTGCAGACTTCTTGTATGTGAACTGTCAGGGCGATATTTCAAGGTGTGTGTGTGCTTTTCTGCTGTGGCTACTATGGCTTTGTCACCTTGTATCCCCTTTACTGCAGAACTTCTTATGCATTTTCTTGCTCAAAAAGTTCATTATTGTTTGTATTTCACCATTAAAAGCATAGCATCAAACTCTAACTAACATTACTTTCCCAAATTTCCTAAAAGGTTAGGATTGTATCAGGACTATCAGAAAAAAAGATAAAAAATTAAATTGCTTACCCTTCTGAATCCATTGTAGACCGTTGTAGACATTGTTCCACACTGGGAATTACTGACCCCAAATCCTGCCTTTTCACCTTCCTCCTTTCTTTCTCTTTGTTTCTCCTAACTTTTTTTCTGCCTTTCTTCAGGTTTTAATTTTATATCTTATAAAATGAGTGCTAGAGGAATGAGAGTGGGATATACAAAACCTGTATGCGGTTCTTAAGATAATGAACTAGTGATGAGAAAATTTTTGACATACATTAAAAATATTTTTTCATTTTCAGTTTTAACTGTTCTCAGTTAAATTTGGGGGGAACTGCTGTTTAGTCTACTGGGAACAGAACCAGTATACTGTATTATGACCTTGATCTGAGTTGTCTTTATCCCCTGTTGTTTACCAAGTCTATCCCCTTTTCTTATTTTCTATTACTATCTTTATTTCTAAGATAGGAACAAATTAGGAGGGAAAAACTCAAGAACATGATTTTGTCTGTTTTTTTCCACTCCTCCCTCAGTTTGTTCCCCCTCCTCTTTACTTGAGAATGGGTTTTACTGTGTTGCCTAGGATGGCTTTAAACTCCTGAGCTCAGCGTCCCACGTGCTGGGATTACAGGGATGTACCAGCATGCCCACCAGAGCTGCTGTATTCCAGTCATTCCATAGAATTAAAATGCATTGGTATGTTGTTTTGTTTTGTTTGTTTTAGTGGTCAGGATAGCGGTTTTTGCTCAGCCCAACCCTAAGCGTTCTATAATTGACAACAGCCCATTCCCCCGCCCCAGGGGTGGGGGCGGGGGGTGGAGGGAGGTTTGTGAAATTATCTCAGAAACCAAATTCTGCTTCTGGCTTACCTCTGATTAAAACCTTTACTTTAGTTTATACCTCAGTGGTACTGTAAGGAGAAGAGATTGCTTTTGTATGCTCAATAAAGTCTTTTAATAAGTGTATCTAGCTTTTTTCTAATACCTCCTGGTGTGGTGGTAAGATCTGATTTCTTTATATCATTCTTTTCCTAGGGTATCTGGTAACTATGTGGCCTTGAACTGGTCATTTTCTTCAGTTGAGTTGGTTTAGTGGATTAAATAATATTCAAGTGGCAAAATTTCAAAATTAATTTTAACTCAGTTTTAATTTTTGAGTTCCAGTCTTATTAATGCATAGTAGTCTTTCTATAATTCACAGGATGGGGAAGAGGTGACCAACTGAGACCACCAGGCTTGTATAGATGCAGTATAGCATGGAATTTATTGTGCCTGGGTACAGACAGGCAAAAAGTGAAAAATTCTTCTGTAGGGAACAAAGAGAAAGAAATAGGGATGAAAGAAGGCAAGGGACATTAGGTGGGAAGATTTTAATAAAGATCTGTGGTCAGAGTTCTCTGACTGTCTTGCCACCTCAGTGGGCAGAGTCCTTGAAGGTCTGGTGTAAATTTTTCAGGTGTCTTCAGATGTTCCAGGACCTGCAAAATTCCTGGTCTTGTCTTATCTTCTTTACAATATCCTGTGTTTGCCATAACAACTTTGGTACTGAGCTGAGTTCCCTGCTGAGAGCAGTGCTGCTTCTGTTGGCAAACAGGCCCCAGACAGAGCTGGGAGAGTCAGCTCTGTGTGATTGGAGGCTTACACTTTCATTGACCAGAAAGTCTTGTTTTGTTTTTAATTAATATACTTTATTTTTTAGCATATCTTGTTTTAGGTTTATAGAAAAATTGAGCAGATAGCACATAGACTTCTCATATATCCTTCCACATACCATATAGTTTCCTTATTATTAACATTTTAAAATAGGATGTTACCTTTGTTGGAATTAATGGACCAATGTTAATATATTGTTAGTCTATTGTTTATTCAGATTTCTTTAACTTTTACTCCATGTCCTTTTTCTAGGATCTCATCTAGGACCACATTAGATTTAGTTGTCATGTCTCCCTAAGCCCCTCTTGACTTTACAGTTTCTTATACTGCCCTTGTTTTTGGTGACCTAGTTAGTTTTGAACAATATTAGTCAGGTATATTGTGAGATACCCTTCCACTGGAATTTGTGTGATGTTTTCCTCATGAAAATCACAGAGGTAAAAGGTCTTTTTTGTCAAATCATGTCTGGTATGCATACTGTCCCTGATCTCTGACTGTTGATGCTACCTTGATCATCTGGCTTAAGTAGTAGTGTGGTGGGTTTCTCCATTGCAGGGTTACTCGTTTTCTATTTATGGACTGTTTTCTTTGATTAGAAGTCACTGTGTTGATAGTTATTTCTGTAAGTTGACAATAGTAGGTTGACTAGGGGGGCATGGCTCTTTCAAATGCTGTCTAGTCATTGATTTCACAACTCCATGGTCAGAACAGGAGTGAGGATGTCCAAAACCAGTGAGCCACATTATTGTCCTTTGGAGATTTAACAGCCTTTACATGTATAGTGAACTGCTAGTTGAATTTTATTTTATTCTGTAAATTTGTACTTTTTGTTAGATATTTCATTTTTTTTGAATCTGTAACTGAATATTGTTTTTGAAACTAGAACATACATGCAGAATGATAGCACTTTTTTTCAATTCTTGGCTTTTTAGTCATTGTTGTGAATGAAGTAAGGTAAGCTATGTTCATGTGTATGTTTAGGTGAGTGTTACTTGGATTCAGTGATAGTTAAAGGATGCTAAAAAATATTACTTATTGACTTAACTTCCCTCACTAAAATTTAAACTCCATGAGGTCAGGTATTTTAACTTGCATATTCTTCTAATTTTCAGTGTCTGGAAAAGTTCTAGACACATAGACCTTGATATACTTATTGTTTTGCTGAATAAGTGAAGGATACATGTTAGAAATACTTTGGTGGGATCTTCTTTCAATCCAGGGAGCTGCGGGCATGCGAGGTGTGTTCCAGCACATCTGCACTGGCTTGAGGAGAGCTTTAGACCATCGCTCCCTGCGGTTAGGAGCCCGCCCATCTTCCTGAAACACTGGCGGTGGCATGGGAGGTTCTGTGGGCCTGACTGGACCATGCCTAGCGACCTTCTTTCAATCCAGGGAGCTGAGGGCATGCGAGGTGTGTTCCAGCACA
>PVLA01012257.1:0-46067 GCA_004027455.1 Hydrochoerus hydrochaeris | reverse complement strand
TCTCTCTCTCTCTTTCTCTCTCTCTCATGTCCTTCAGTATCTTTTGTAGGGTTGGTTTGGTGGCCATGAACTCCCCCAGTTCCTCTTTGTCATGGAAGCATCTTGTTTCTCCATTAATTTCTAGTGACAGTTTTGCAGGGTACATCAATCTGGGTTGGAGGTTATTTTCTTTCAGGACTTGGAATACTTTGCTCCAAGCTCTTCTTGATTTCATGGTTTGTGTGGAGAAGTCTGTTGTGATTCTGATGAGTTTTCCTTTATAGGTGATCTGTTTCTTTTCTCTGACAGCTTTTACTATTCTGTTCTTGTGTTGAATTTCTGGGATCTTGATTATTATATGTCCGGGTGTAGATCTATTTTGGTTGCAGCTGGCTGGAGTGCTGTATGCCTCACTAATCTGAATATCATTTCCTTTTCCCATGCTTGGGAAGTTTTTTTTCATTATTTCTGTAAATATCCTTTTTATTTCATTTGTGTTTACCCTTGATTCTTCATTCACATTTTTTATTCTTAAGTTATACTTCCTCTTGTCATCTTGTAGACTTTGTATTGTTACTTCCTGGTTCCTTGTTATTTTTAAGAGATCTTTCCTTTCATGATCACAAGTTGCAAATCTGTCTTCAAGATTTGATAGTCTGTCTTTAGTTTCTTTCAAGCAGTTTTGCCAGTTTCAATGGAGTTTTTAACTTCCTGGTAATCTCTTTGAATGTTTCATGTATTCTAAATTTTTTTATATTCTTCATCGAAGGTTTCCTCATTATTCTATGCTCCTCTATTCTTCCATCTGTGTCTTCTTTAGAGGTACTTAGCAATTCTTTTATTATGTTTCTCATTTCTTCTTTTACTTGCAATAGTATTTCTGTTCTAAGTTCTTTTATAGCCTTTTAAAGTTGTTTCTTTATTTCAGTTGCTGTTGCTTCAGAAACTTCAGGTGTGCAACTCCCAATCTCTTCCATGTTTACATCTCCTGGACCAGTACTGCTTGGGTTGGAGGCAAGAGACTGCCTGTTGTTTCTTCCTCTTCTTATGTTCCTGGTTCCTTCCAGACAAGTGGGTAATGGGTCCCCAGTACTTCCTGTGTTGGCTTCAATTTCTTTTGATTGCTTTTTCCAGCCCATGCTGGCTAGGGATATCTGATGGTGACCATTGGGTACAGTGGTATAGGGCTGTTTGCTGCTTTTCCCAGCCTGCTGGTGGTTACAGGAGTGCAAGCAGGGGTGGGGCAGGCTGCATCCTCCTTCCTGGGCTGGTTAACAGCACAGAACACTCACCACAGCCAGGACAGGTGGAGCTGGTTGGGGATAGCTTTAGGGAAACCTTGGCAATGGCTGTTGGACTGTGCAGAGGGTCAGGACTCAGTCCAAACAATTTCCACCAGTCTGCTTTGAGCTAAGAGTGGCTGAATGAAGCCAGCTGCAGTTCTGGCTCCAGGCTTATCATGCCTGACTACAAAATTGTCCACTCCCATGGGAGGCTCACCACCAGCTAGTGCAGTTCTCTGGTCCACTGCTCCCCTCTGCCACCGCATCTCCCCAGAGAGGCCTTCGGGCTTGCCAGCCACCAGCTTCACTGTGACCATGCGCCCCCAGGTTCCAACAGCATTTCTTGAACAGTGGGTCTGGCTCTGGGTGAAAGTGCCACCAGCTCCCACCTTCTTCTGTTTAAGTTTTTTTTTTTTTTTTATTCTCTCTGTGGGCTTTAATTCTCACTTTAGTTTCTTCCTGGTCAAGGGGACCCACTTCCTTCCTTTTTGTCTTCTCCAGAATGCTATATTCCAGCATCTGGACTGCTTCTCTCCGAGAGGCTGTTTACTCTGCTGCTTACTGTTCCGCCATCTTCAATTTGAGCTTTACCATGTTTCATTGCATAGCTTGAGGGTCTCCTAGCATCTTTCCTAAGCGCCCTGTAGCTTGTAGAAGTCACAGAAAGCCCACCCAGCTGGGGTCCTCTCCACTAGGTGCTAGGGTTGTCTATAATTTTAAATTTAAAAGTAAAAAGCAAGTGGAATTAATTTTGTCATTTAATCCAAAAATGAAAAAAAAACATTTTAACATGTAGCACAAAAAATTATTAATGATATGTTTTACATTGTTTTTATATGGACTTTTGAATGTTAATTACAGCACACCCCAATTTAGAATAACCACATTCCAAATACTCAGCCATCATATGTAGCTAGTGGCTACCTTATTGAACAAAGGATTTCCATATATTCTCTTGATAAAGTCAAAACAAATCCAATTTATCAGGCACAAAGTACTTTTAATAATGATTTTTCTTATACCTTCAAACCCCACAAAACTCCCCACTCTGGGTGCCCTTAAAGGTGAACATCTAAGAGACTGATAATTGTTCCCTAATCTCCATTCTTTCTCTCTTCTATAGTAATAAGAATTCAAGCCAACCAGAATAAGGTACATATTCTTTGGATGCTATGGAAGCCCTCAGAACTGCAACAAAATGTAAACAGAAATCCATGCAGCATCTTCTTTAATAAACAGCCATTGTGGCCCTTTGGGCCTTTCACCTTCCATCTGCCTTCCCATTGGCCAGAATGAAAACCAGATGGTTGAAATGAGAGCCACTATCTTGGACCACAAAGAAACCTTAGAAATGGATGTTACACACTAAAGTAGGAGTCAGTTCCTGGAGGTTTCATGAAGTAAAGCCTACTTCCTAATTTCATAGTAAGAAAAACAAACTTGAACTGTGTTTAAGTCAATGCTGTTCCTCAAGTTTTTATAACTCAACTTGATTCTAATTCATATTCTCATCTTTTTATCCCTAATTTGTGAACAAGTCACAGATGGAAATCCCTGAGGAAAGCACTAACTGATGAGCTGTTCCTTTATAGCCAAAATAAAACTAATGATAGCTAGTAATTATTGGAAACAGATTTTATCAGATTTTATGTTAAGTATATGTCTCCTTCTCAAACAATGCGCACATCCTCCCCATATAAATGAGAAAATTTAAAACAGGTTAAGTGATTAACCAACATTATGTTGGTAGGAAATGGTCAAACCAGTATTTAAATCCATGTCTGGATAACTTCAGAAACCATGCTCTCTGATACATGTATCTCTAAGAGTAGAATCTAGCCCATACTGCAGGGAGACAGAATGGGGTACACATCAGGTTTCACACAGTCAGAAGAAGCTCACACACTTATTCTGACAAGATTCAATCAATCAGTAAAAATGTGAGGGTCAGCTGTGTTCTCATCACTTTAGGCAGTATTCTAGGAGAACAAGGCCTAAAGCCAGTTCTCCTGAAATTCAACCCTCTCAAGAGTTTTCATTTCTATTCAAGTGTTCATAATTTTAGTACTCTAAAGATTATAGTTGATTTATTTGGAGTAAAATATCAGACAATACTGCATTTCATTAAGTATATATTAAATTTGCATCAATTTTTAAATAGTAGAATCATTTGCTATCCTGGGTTGTTAGCAGGGCACAAATGAGCAGTCAGAGAACTGGCCCAGATGTAGTACCCATTTTAACAATGCCACAAAATAAAGCTTCTAACAACCACTGCCAAGTGCTTACCTTGACAGACTTTACTTTAAGAACTTATCTTCTTTAAGCTCACAGCAAGCTTAAAACAGTAGCTCTTCTGAAAATAGAAGTTGCATTGTATTGGTCATTGCCAAATCCCATATCTTATTACTTATTTGGCAAATAGCAGACCCACAATAACTTTTGTGAATGAATGTTCACCAGACACTTCTTGGGTCACTTTATGTTCTCTCAGCTCCATTTGTCTCTTGTTCCACCTGCCACAGACACCTACGCTATAATTGGCTCTGAGTGACTTCACCTGCATACAAAGGACATGATTTCTGTTAGTTGCCCTGGGAAATCCCATTCAACAGAGGTTTATGGGTTCATGAAACCACTCTGGCATCCATGCATGTGCAAAATGAAAGTATAAAGGAATTAACACCTCATGAAATAAATCTTTGAACAGGGGGAGAAAACAATCAGATGGATTTTTCTTTCTTCTCTCTAGTGGTCTATTCTGATACACAATTTATTCGGCTTCTTGGAGGACAGTTGTGGTTGTCCTATAGGGTCAATCAATTAGTACTGACCAACTGGATGATACATCCTCCTATTGGCTCTGTCTCCCTCCCTATCTCTTTTCCTTTGTCTTTGGGCACACAATTTCCAATTTAAAAACAAACAAGCAAACAAAAACAGCACATAACCCCTTTACCTAGGTTCTACTTTCCAGGGAGCACTGACTAAAATAAAGTAAGTGAATCTATCTTTGAATATTTTTTCTGAAAAGACTATTCAAATCAATTGTCAACTACTAGGCCATCTTACTTTAGTGGCTGAATTCAAATCAAAGGGAATGATGGAAGCCATCTTTCAGAAACATATAACCTGTGATCCTGGTTATCAATGGCAGTTATTTACAGAAGCCATGGCAATGTGGCCAGAAGATGGCAGGGCCAGATTCTGACTCTACAGTAGTTTTATATCTGCATAAGGGCCACCATATGTAAAACATTCTTTGAGGGTGTGATAGTACTGTGTTAGAGCTCATCTCAGAATGTTTAAAGAAAACATCTGCAGTAAATGGAGGCCCAGGGATGCCTGCAGCTAATGTTGGAAAATTAGACAAATCTCTGAAGCTCTTTTTTAAGAGTAGGAAAACTTACTGAGAAAAGGAATAGGAAATGGGAATAGCTCCTGAAAGACAGGAAGGGTCCAGAATGGGTTCCCCTGAAGTTTTTTAATTTACTGAAAAGTAGCAAACCTAGAAAGGAGCTGATAGAGCAAACAACTAACAGTAGTGGTTGCTATTTTTTTCCTAACATTTATTAAGCATTTACTCTGTGCCAGGCTGTGGTGTTATCATAGTATATAAAAAGCCCTGTAATAGCATTCTTTTTCATTTACAGATACCTGAAGAAGGTAAGAGTTATTAACTTTTCAAAGTCTCTGTATTGGTTACTTTCTCACTGCTGAGACACAGTAACTGCCACCCACAACTCTAAGGAGGAAAGCTTTATTTTGGCTCTGAGTTCATGCATATTTCAGGCCATAGTTGGCTGGCTCTAAAACAGGGTGACATGGCAGAGGAGAAATCTCATGACATGGCAGTGGGAAGCAGAGAGACAGATCAAGGGAGGGGGGAGGGAGAGAGGCCCTTCCAGGCCACATCCCAGTGACCTGGTAAAGCTTCACCCAAGCTTTACCTTCCAATATCACAATTAGCTATAAACTCATCAGGGGATGAATCTACTCATGAACACCATTCCCCCCAAGATCCAATCAACTGCAGAAAATCCCACCTATGAGTGTAGGAAGCTTTGAGGAGACATGTATATATAAACCATAACAATTTCCCTGGAAGGAAGTAGAAGATGGCATCTAATCTCCAGACTTCTTTTATTTTGGAGAAAAATAAATCTGTATTTAATCCAGTGATGGGTTTGTGATTTTTTTCTTATGTGGTGAAGTTAATTATAGCTGTTATCCATATCCAATTACCAGATTTCTAATACTACTTTTGCTTGAAGCACTAATCAAAGAATTAGGGAAATATACCCTCGTTGACATCCTAAATATATGTAATTGTAAAATAACTTACCCAATATACATCAGAGAAAGGAAAATTAATAATCATCTGATACAAAGGCATATCATAGAAAATATGATCTCCACAAGACAGTTAGCCAGTGTTCAGTCCCTCTGTGTTGCCTCTGTTTTCATTATGTACCACTGTCTCCCCAGGGCATTAGGTCTTTGTCACTCTGGCATCATTTTTTTCCATCATATCAGCCAACCCAGTTCTTCCACACAGGCTATGTACCAGCTGTTTCCTCAGCTGAGAATACTTTCTCTGGGATTCCTCCCAGCTGGTTCACTTCTCATTGTTCAGGTATCAGTTTAAATGTCACTCTTCGCCGAGACCTTCCCGGGGCACTCAACTTAAAGCCTGACTCCCCAGTTCCCACCTCTATCAGACCTGTCCTTCTCATTTTATCCCATCAACCCACTTTATTTTCTTCATAGCACTTATCACTTATACAATAGTCATTTTTGTTAGCTTACATGTTTTCTTATTTATTTTGTCATCCCCCTTGAGCACACAATCCATGAGATCTTTAGGGATCTTGGAGGTATATATAAAATATATTTATTCATATTTATTAAAGGATAAGTGATTCAACAAGTCACTAATCTTATCCAAGAACTGACCATGACCAAGTCAAACAAGAAGAGTCTGGGTCTTCATGAACCCCTATCTCAGGGCCTAAATCACACAAAGTAAAATGCTCAGGCTCCCAGAACTTCTGCACCAAAGGCTCACTGACAACATCTCACTGACCCCAAAGACAAGGCTCCCTTGCAAATCTGAGAGATCAAATTGGGGGCTTTGGGCATGAGGGAGATAACTGAAATCAAACCTAAGAGGGTATACAAATCAGGAATGGTACGACATGCCTACCATCCCAGCACTCTAGGAGGCTGAGCCAGGAAGATTGCAAGTTTGAGCCCAACCTGGGTAATCTTGTGATATAGCAAAACGCTGTTCAAATTTTTAAAAAGCTACAGAGTATAAGATCCCCTGGATTCAATCCCTAGTAACACAAACAAACAGAGCACTTAACAGGGCCAAGGATGTTAGAAATCTGCAGCTACTTTCAAGGTAACAAAAGTTCTGGAGAATCAAAATTTGATACTGCCTTGACTTATCAATAGGAAGGGTCTCCCACTGTTGCTGATACTGTTGTCATCATTTCAAATTTTATATTTTGGGGTACAGCATAAGATTTCACACACACACACACACACACACACACACATACATATGCATGTGCAATATTCCTCTGACTTAAAAACATAGTTTGGAAACCATTTCTCCTTAATATATACAAAACAAAAGTACTAGATAAAAAATTTTTATTAGGTCTGTGTCAATATTCACAGTACAAATGTTGTGTTAAATATTGCCCTTCTCAGGCAGAAATTTGAAACTTTACATCCAAGTCTCCTGCCTGCACAAGTGTGAAGGCCTAGGGAGTTGAACGTAATTGCCCACCTGCCCACCCAGTCCTCCTCATCTGATAGCGCATAAAGTCCATTCCCTGCTCTAGGCAAAACACGTTAGAAATGTGGAGCACTCAAACATGCTTCTGTTATGTGTGATTTCTTCCCGGAGGAAGAGAAAGCAGGAAAATAATTGCCCTAGAAATAACTAACGGGCATCCTATGCCCAACCCTACCAAGTGCCCATACCTCCTACCTGTAAGGTATGGCATGCTTGCTAGGAGCTAATGACACACACCAGTGGCCTAGAAGGCTTTGGTAGAGGTCTCCTCACAGCCATCATGATTTGGAATGTTTTGCTTAATATAAACCCTTTCTTCTCATTTCCACTTCATGAACTAAGCCACTGAGGTGACATTTCCCCTGCTAGTTGGTAGAAAGTGATAGGAATTTTGTCCCCAGTGGTACAAGCACAAAAGCTCAGAACAGCCGCCCCCACACCTCTGCAATGTGACTTCTATCTCACTGCTGCTAGGCAAGAGATAATTGGTGGCCCTGGAGTGTGGCCAAGAATTGGCAGGAGGAAAAGCAGGCCTCCAACATCAGGACTTTAGCGCCAGCATCTGAACTGTGGCTCTGAATAAGAGCCAGGGTTACCATGGACCTCAGTGTGACCTCAGAGTTCAGGACACCCTGCCTGCACCCTGGCTCCCATTCTCTCAGCTTCCATGCCACTTTTATGCCACTCATCCTACATGACAAGTTCTTCCTAGGTTAGCAGCAGAAAGGTTTTAAATAACACGTGAATTCTGTAAGGTATGCAGGTGGCAACTGCATGCCACCCACAGGTTGGATGGCGACAGCTACAACTATATTTAGCGAGAGATTATCACAGTCCTCCGTGGGTACTGCAAGTACTGGCACACAGGTTGTTTGCATTGTGCCAGGGACCCTATTAAAAATGTGGAACTTGTGCCACGACAACTGGAAATACAATCATTTTAAATTTTATCCAGGAAGAGACAGAATCTGGTATTTAGAGGAAAAGAAAGAATTACACTGCAACCCCTGTGTCTGCATTTTTTGCCTGGGGACTGCCTTTACCAGTCCCTGAGTTGCCATCACAAGGTCGGACGTAGACCTAGTCCCAAAGTGTCCTTGTGCCACAAGGGCTGGCAGGAATGTTTCCATTAGGTGGACAGTTTTAAGTGGAGTGCACATCACTCTCAAGAGCAGGCAGGCAGTTCATTTCACGAAGACCCGGGGGGCCCTTAGGTCTCTCTCAAACCTCATTTCACAGAGGGCCTTTAATTTAGAATTTTGAAGTTATTTGAGGAATAAATTATAAATATAGTCACCAAGAAACCCTGGTAAGAGTAAAAGAAAATGACACTGGAGATACAACTTCAGTTAGCACATTACCAGATAACAATGCTTGGAGTACATTACGTATAATAATGATGATAAGGCTAATGACTATTATACCGTATATACTGTTCTGAGAGTCTGTTACTTAACTAAGACATATTTAGTCTTCATGAAAACCATATTAAGAGGTACTATTTTTCCCTTTCTATAAATCTGAAACTGCAATACAAAAAGACCAACTTGCTTGCTCAAGATCATATAGCTAATAAAGGCTGGACCAGAATTTACACTCAAATGTCTGGACTCTAAACTTAACCAGTATGGAATGAGGTATTTGTTCTATAAAATAAATTCTTAATAATAACATAATCACATTGCAATTTTATAGGTTAAGTGCATCAAGGAAACACTTAGAATTTCACCATTTTTTAATATCCCAGGAATCCCTTAAAAAAGCCTTGGGACAGGCTAGCAAGTGCCTTTTGCCTTCACAAGGATTGATCTCATTCCAGAAAAAGCTATTTTTTAATTAAAAAGAAAAAAGTCAGAAAAGAAAAACAAAAAGCAAAAAAGACAACAACAACAAACCCAAAACAATAACAATATAGGCTTTCAAAACAGAATGAAAGAAAATTAACAATGGTTGTTATATTACATATTGTTATCTTTTTTAAAGAAAGAAAGAAAAAAATTTTAAAAATGAAATAGAAAAACAGAAAAAAGGTAGAACAATAGAGAATTCAAAAAAATTAACATCATAAAATCACTAATTGATGCTTTACACATTGTCATCTTGAAAATAGTTGCCAGATTCACAAAATCAAAGCTCAAAAAGTGGCTAGACACTCAAACATTGATAGTGTAAACTCTTCTGTTCAATGATCCAACAGAAATTCAGTAATATGATCATCTATCTTACACATTATACACACTGTTATACCCTTTAGAGCACTTTCCTTCCCTTTCACTTTTACAATATCTATTATACTTTTTGGATCCCATTACCTTGTCAGTTTTTATTATTTTTTACACTAGAGAGACAATATTTAGTGATATTTACTAATGTGAGTCTTGTTTATTTCACTTATGAGTATATTCTCAAGTTGCCTCCATTTACCTATAAAGACCTCAAGATCATCCTTTTTATAGCTGAGTAGTATTCCATTGTATAAAAATACCACATTTTTTTTTCATCCACTCTGCAATTGATGGGCATTTTGTTGTTTCCAAGATTTAGCTATCACAAATTGTGCTGCTATGAACATAGGTGCACATATATCTCTGTGACATGACCTTTTCAATTTTTCTGGGAAAATACCCATGAGGGGAATAGCTGGATTGAATGGAACTTCCAATCCTAGTTTTTTAAGGAATCTCCATATTTATTTCCACAGTGGTTGCACCAGTCTGCACTCCCACCAACAGTGGAGCAGTGTTCCTTTTTCCCCCACATCCTCGCCAACATTTGTTATCAGTTGTTTTCTTCATGGTGGCCATTTTTTCCAGGATGAGATGAAATCTCAATGCTGTTTTAATTTGCATTTCTCAAATGACCAGTGATAGTGAACATTTCTTCATAAATTTATTTTCAATTTGTATGTCTTCTTCTGAGAACTGTATGTTTATCTCTGATGCCCATTTTTGGAGAGGGTCTTTGAATTTGGGGGGTTTGATGTTTTCCAATTCTTTATATGTTCTGGATATAAGTCCTTTGTCTGAGGAATTGTTGGCTAAAATTCTTTCCCATTCTGTGGGTTTTCTTTTCCCTTGTTGGTGATTTCTTTTGAAGTGCAGAAACTTTTTAGTAATATGAGATCCCAGTTGTTGATTCTTTGAAGTATTTGCCATGTGGTTTGCATAGAAAAAGCTATTTAATTCTGGTTCATAATTTTGGAGCTCTCACATTGTGCCTTTCTCTATAATGCAGAAACACTCTTGACTTGACTATGTTAGACTGTGTAAATTACTTTTTTTCGTTGCTGAGACAAAATACCTGACACCCAAGGATAAAGGAGGAAAGCCTATTTAGCACACAGTTTGTGGAGGTTTCACTTCAAGGCAGGATGGTGTGGCAAAGGAGCAACAGTTCTTGGCAACAGAAAACAGCAAAAGCAGCAAGAGTAAAATGGAGGAGTAATCAGGGAAAACTCTTTCTGTCCCTTATATTGTATGCAGGCTACCTACCCTAGGGTGGGTATAGCACTCATACCCATAAATCCTGCATTGGACCATGAATCAATCACAAATTCTAGAAGCTCGCCCCCATGACTGCATGAGGTTTGGGGGACATCTAAACACAAACCATCACATAAGCCCTCAACTCAAAGCTCTCAGAAAGGAGCACGTGAGCTTCTCTGACCTAATAACTGATTATGCCAAGGTCTACTGAAGACTGTACTAATATCCATCCTCTCCAAAGGAAGGCAGCATTAGAGTCAGTATCAGACACCAAAACCACCACCTTGGGAATTATTGCCCAGTGTGAGCTCTTACTCACCTGTAAAGTGATAGGGTGACTCTTAAAAGCTGGCAGTTGAATTGGAAAATCTATTACAAATAAGATACAAATATGCTGGAAACACTGTGTACAATTTGATACCCACATAGTAGAGTTTTTTTCACTCAAAATATAACTACTAAGCCTCCCTAGGAAGGAACACACTACACACTGTGAAAATGGAGAAGAATGAGACACATGAAAGCCCAGAGTAGGGTTAACAAACACAACAGCAAATCACGCCCATAGAGTGTGGTTGGTGAAGTAGATAAATCATGGCATGGACAGATTCTGTAAGAAATAGAAGAGGGATTTTTTTTCACTCTGCAGAGGGAATTTGTGGAGCTGACATTTGCAGTCAGTCATTAAGAATAAGCTGGCACTGACTTAGCCAAGCAGAGAGAGCTGGGCAAGAGCCAAAGGGAAGCCACAGCAACACAGGAACAAAAGCAGACTCCAACTGCCTTCCAAGCTATGATCCTCCTTTTTCTCTCTGTAAGCAACTCACTTGTTAATTAATTGACATAATGAACACACAATAAGCAGCTTCCATGTGACTCACAACACTTGACATTTGTGGGTGGACTATGTAAAATTCTTAATAAATTCTCTAGCTTGACAAAGAACTAAATGTTCCTCAACAGCTCTACTAATGCACGTTTATCTGCATAAACTGAGGTTAGCAGGGGCCATAGGATAAAGGCCACACATGTGTGCACACATATACCACATCCACCCCTCCTCAAGCACGGCGACTATGGAACTTTCAGAGTATTTATTGTTCTGTTCCTTTCCTGCTCTGATTTTTTGGGTTATACCAGGTGGCATCCTTTTTATGGACTGTTAGCAACAGGTCTCAGCCCCTGGAGAGCCTTGAAATGTGCTTCTTCCCATCAGAATGGCTATGATCGGAGAAAAAAGATAGGAGGGAGTGCAATGAGCGTCTCATGGTCTTTAGTGATACAAGTGCCAATCCTATCCTTTGTTCTCTAGCTTTTCAATGTCCTCAAACAATTCAGAAAATAATCTTGTATTTGCATATTTAGCCTGTATCCTGGAGATTAAAGAATTTTGCATCTCAAAATTGGTCTTTTTGGTACATTTTTAAACTATTTATTTATTTTTTTATACAAGGAATCGAACTCAGGACCTTGTGTTTGCCAGGAAGGTGCTTTTGCTGCTGAGCTATATCCTCAACCCTTGTTACATTTTTAAATGTGTACATTGTTAGATTATCCATTACTCTATTCACCTAACACACAGTCATGTTTTGGATCTTGGTGTAAATGTCACCTCTAGGAAGACTTTTTGGTACTACTGTCAGATACCCGTCCAAATTATGTGGTCCTATTACTCTGTGGAATTCTACAACAGCTCTTATCATCGAAACTGCATCTGGCTCCTAATACCGAGTTGTAATTCTGTGAGAGTGAAGACTGTGTCTCACTTATTCACTGTGATGCCCCCAAAGTCCTAATACAGTGCATGGCATATATTAGGTGGTCAATGAATATGTGCTAAATTGATTAATGTATTATTTAGTCAACACTATTACTAGAAGCAACTACACATCAACAATAAGTAAATTAGTTACTTCAAAATGGAGCACATTCTCTTTTGGGAAAACAGAACTATCCCAGTCCTTCTAAAGGGTTTCCTACAAATCCCAAATTTAAAACTGTCATAGTTCAATAGTTTGAGTAAAGAATTGTTACAATTCCTAACTTTGACTTCCAACCGCTCAGACTTTAAATTAAATTCCAATAACATGTAGTAAATCACTTTTCCTATTCCTTGTTTTATTTCTCCCTTTGAAAGTGGACACTGTGTGACTCACTTTCCTTTTCTCCTTCACCCAGGAAATGTTATATAAATTTTGCTATTGCATTTGTGAGGTTTATCTGAGAAAGCAAGGTCAAGTGATAGGCATAAAAACTAAGTTTAGGATATCAGTGAATCCAAAGACTGCATTACTAGACCTCTGGCCCACACACTTAAGGTTAACTTAATAAGGATATGTTTTCTTTACATTAAAGCTCTATTTAAGTTTTAAATATTGATACATCTTTAATGAATTGTTAGCTATAATTTCAAACAATATATGCACATCTCAAATTCTTAGTTTTCTTATTAAGTGCAAATAAAATAAACTCCCAAGGACCCTCTCAAGTCCTTGGGAGTAAAGAGTAAAGAAAAGATGATCTCAAGAAAATCATAAGAGGAAGCTAAGCCCCAATTTGTGAGCCAGTCTGACCCTGGATCAGGGAGAAACAGGAAGGAAGCTAATCCTTTGCCTGTGAGCTAGCTGGCACACCAGGTGGGGAGAGAGGAACAGTGCCCACTCCCTCATTGTGAGCAACTACCCGATTTGGAGGAACTGTATTGTTTGATCAACTTTGCAAGCCTGAAGCCAGTAGTCTGAGCAACTCTTTAGAGGACAACAATATGCAATATAGTAACTATTGTAGATTTTCTACTATCTTATCTCTGTTTTTATTCATTTTATTGTTCTGTTTTATTTTTCTTTAAAATTAAATTTAGAAAAAAAGAATCATAGGAAATGCATAATTTATAATACTAAATGCAAAGATATTTTCATGGGACTGTTCCTATCTTGGTGTTGGGCAAAACTTTCAAATGATCTGTCTGGCCCACCTTTATTACCTTTAGCCCTAACATGCCTCTAAGATAGAAGACTGGAGTTAAGTATGACTGGAAATTGAAGCATTTTTTGCAAAACAGTTGTTAAAGAGTCATGAGTTTCCTTCCCTATCCTCATGAAGAAATGGAGAAGTATGCTCCTGTCACCTCAAGCCGAGCAAAAGGATATTTCCAGAACACATCTGAAGAACACAATATGGGTTTACTAGAGTCCATACAACACAGCAAACAGTAGACAAATCCAATACATTCTGAAAAAAGCAGATACAATGGCCAGAGGAAATGTTGAAAGAGTACAGACTGACCAGCAGGCCCAAAATTCATTGGGCTAAGGACACATAAACATTCCCTGTAACAAGATGACCAGGCAGGAAAGAGAACTGGCCAAGAGGGGCATTCTGTCCCTAGACAAGAACGGACCCTGATTCTCAGGATCTGAAGGAAAAAACACAAACAACCACAGAGAATATGTGTCTGAGTTATTTATGACCCTGGTAATATAGCCAAATGTTCCCAGTATAGGTCTCCAGAGAACCTACCAGTACACTCCCAAAAGGGCATCTGCTTTGAAATCCCCCAAACTGAGTCAGTGTAACCCATCTGCGAATGCAGCAAAAACCATCATTAGCTGATGCGTGTACCAGTCAAGCAGCACCATTCTTTGCTCTGATTTGTCCTCTTCTTCTCCTAGTGAGTTTCTGGGGTCCTGGAGAAAGTAGTGGGTGTTGGGAGTGGAAGGAACTGAAAGGAAGCCAGCCACACTCTGTTCCCCACCAAAAGTCTCAGGCTGTCCACAACTGCAGCATGAGGGAGAATTTTAAACTGAGAATTCTAACACTTATGAGTGGATAGCTTTATAACTGAAATGAAATCATCTTTGTGAAATCAAATAACTGAAAAACCTTTTATTATGTATGGGTCGCTAGAAATACCAGAGGATCTGCCTTTCATATACCCAGCAGGCAAAGGAGAACCAGTCAAACAGAGCAAATTCAAGCAAGTGGTGGAAAAAAGAATGAAGCTGGGGTTTGGGGTTTGGGGTTTTTGTTTTGTTTTGTTTTTGTTTTTTGTTTCGAGCCTTCCGAGAATCTGCTCTCAGGAAGTCATATTCTATAGTAGTCTAGAAAGTGGAACATCATCATCAGTACAGTGATTGGCTGAGCTGAATCCCATTTCTGAGCTTACAAGTTAACAGGAAACAGGCAGGATGTTTCCACTTTGTGTGCCTCAATTCACTCACCGGTAATAATGCGGATAATGTGGGACCTACCTATGGAGCTGCTGTGAGGATTCAATTGCTGCTAAGAGACCTTGGAAAAGGAGTTGGCAGACAGCAAGTGCTCAAGCAATGATGAAATTATCATCATCTTCAACAATGGAGATCTCGAAATTGGTGAAAGACAAGTTCATTAATCTTTGAAGATCAAAGAGAAAGGGGCTTGAAGAAAGGGATACACTTTTGCACAGAACTACATCCCCATTTTTATTTTTTGTTTTAAGACACAATGTTATTTAGTGGCTAAATTGCCCAGACTGGGCTCAAACTTGCAACTTTCCCTGCCTCAGTCTCCCAGGATGCTCGGGTTACAGGTGTGCACCACCACACCCAGCCCTAGTCCAATTTTTTGACCTTATTTCCTGCCAATGTCCTCCATTTTCCAGCCACATCGAGTTGCTCTCCATTTCACAAACACTCCAGCTCCCTTCTCTCCTGCTGATAATGTCCTACTCATCTTGAAGCTTGATCCAAATGTCATTCTCGCTGCATAACAACACAACAAAAAGATACCACACACAACCTCCAATTACAAACACTTATTTTCTCACTCATCTGAAGCAGCTGTGCTTCAGGCAGTGCTTTGACTGGGCTGGGCTCCAAGTTATCGGTTGATTTTAAGTTAACTCTATACTTTTCCTCATGATGGATCACAGGAGCATAAGAGGCTAAGCCAAATCATTCAAGCATATTTATAGACTAGACAGATCACATATGCTAACATTACATTGGTCAAGCAGGTTACACGGCCAAGACCAACACTTATGAAGTGAGAAATACACTCTGTCTTCTCCAGGATCAACAAGCACGTGGCAAAGAATATGAGCACGTAGTATTATGATAGGGAGCCAAATAAGAAATGGGAAGGAAGAATTTGGAAAAATAATACAACTTATCGAATATGCTTTTTTACATCTTGAGGCCTCCTTCATCTTTGTTTATTCTGCTCATATGACACAATAGAATCCCAAATATTTTATTAATCCCAGACATTGGCAGCAATGTCTCTGAACTTTCATTTCTGCAACCACACAATGGGCAGATCAGTTTGAAAGATCATGGATAGATGAAACATGTTGGCATGTACCTGTAATCCCAGAAACTTGGAAGACTGAAGCAGGAGGATTTCAAGAACCTTAAGGCCATTTGTGGCAGTTGAAGGGAAGGGAGGAGAATAGAAAGTAAAGAAGAATCAAGATATATCATATACACATCCACAGGTACAAAGTCCATGTGATGAATGTGATCATTATGTGTATCAAAAATGTACCAATAAAATCAATTTTTTAAAAAGGCCACCATGAGCAATTTAGTGAAATCTTGTTACAGAAGTTTTTTCAATTAAGAGGACTGGAACTTTGAGATTCATTCTCCAGTTTAAAAAAAAAAAAAACCTATAAAACCAGTAGTATTTAACCTTCTTATCAGAAACCAGAAAAGTTACACTCTAGCTATTTTCATTTCCTCTCTTCACTGGTTATATAACACTTTTTTTTTATTTGACCTGTGTTTATCTAAATCATGTTTAAGACTTGCCTTATGATTTTGAAGTTCCACTTGAATTTCAGCCATGCCTACAGCTGATCAAGTACTTTTTAAAAACCACCTAAAGTAATAGATTATCAAAAATAAAAAATTATCAACAATAAAGTTCCATGTTGTAGTTTAAACATAATCCCAGATGACTTGGTGGTATATGGGGTATAACATGATCAGGTCTAGCTGGAAGTGTTTGTTAAAATTGGAGAGTGATCTAAGACATTGAAGGCTTCAGACAGGTACATATACTTCACCCCATAGCCAGGCAGGAAAAAATGTGTTTGATCATCCATTGTTTATTTATCACCTGGCTATTCTTACAATATGCAATATGACCATTTTTTACTTATCACATTGTGCTCAATAAACATTCATTTGATTAATAAATGAATGAATGATATGAAATAATTTGGTGTTGATATGTTATGACTTTTCATTTAGCCAAGCAAAAAACAAAAACAAGTGACAAGGATATGAAAAAAAGATTAGTTCCCTTTTATAGTTACCACAGGAAAAAAATTTGAGCAAGAGATGGCAAAGTGAAAATCTCCTACTCATCAACCACACCTCCTTATAGTATTTTGCTTAGCATTGAAGAAGAAAATTTATTTTTATACATTTGTAATTTTAGCATAACCTGGGTAATGATTACCCAACTTGGGTAATGTAAGCACAGAAACAGGAAAGTCTTTCTTATTTTCCTGGCACTTTTGTGTCTTCTAGCCTTTCTTGACTGATTTGATTTAAATGTTTGATTTAAATCAACATTTAGTTACACAGTGTAGCCTACTCACTAAGTCTAAGTTTTTCTACTTCCATTGTGCAATTACTCCTCAGAATTTTTGCACTATTTCTACTCAATCTTATTATCAGCCCCAGAGTATACTTAAGATCTAATTGAAGCCTAAAAGTCTGAAAGCACTTTGTGTTGCCCTACAGAAAAAGTAACTTAATTTTTGTGTTAACACAAACCATCTGAGCAAAGGCACCATAATTAACTGCCATTATAGCAGAAAATACCCACCTCCAGCCAGTATACTTCAGTTTCTGTTAGTTGCCCAGATAACAGTTCCTGTTACTTCTGTTTCTTGGAAACAGTTGTCACTGTGATGCATAGCTGGTCACTATGATGCATATTGTAAGAATCAACTAAACCCAGTCAAGTACTGCTTCTGTACTTCCTGCTTGCTTATCCCATATAAGCCCCAAACTACCAAGGATCGGGGCCTGACCAAAGAATAAGAACTGATTCCTTGTCGGTGCCCTGATGTAAATAAATATGCCTCCAAATCTTGGGTGTCATTTCAGTGTTTCTGTTTCTCATAACACTATTAGTCATTATTTTTCAATACACTATTTAATTAATACTCTGCTAATGGTTAGTCAGTGGCTCTAACTTCCATTCTCACACCACTCCACAGCTATTTAATGTGCAGTCAATCAGGCCATCCTGATCCAATGGACAAATCTCAAATCACTGCAGCTTATCTTGTTTTCCCATGATATTCTTCTTTCTTATTTTGTTTAGTGATTTTGGACAGTTTTTTTCTACTCTTTGCTAATTTATTTTCAGATACCTAAAATGATGAATCTGGTATGTGCTACTCCTAACATAGAAATAGAGAACCAAGTCTCTTTCAGAAAAGTATTGGTGTGATCTTCTGTACTAGTGCTCTACAACTTCTTGCCACAGTAAATACCTCCATTTAATATCAGATATTTATGGCAAAGATTAAGTTAAATACTGATTTTATCTAGAGCTCTGCACAGAAATTACCAGCTTTCCAGGTTTATTTCTCATATTCCCTCACACTAATCAGATCAATGTCTTAGTCTTCTTACAAACTTGGTGCTTTTCTGAATCTTCAACCTTCTGAATACTCATCTGAAAATCTCAACTCATTGATTGCTTTCTCCATTAAACTACCCCCAGGTCACCCTATTTTTAAGTAATTCGAACTTCCAAAGATCTCTTACTTCTCTTATAGGACTTTACTTTCTGTCTTATCATACAGTTATTTGTAAAATATCTTGTCTTCACTATCAACAAATTATTTGTATGTCTAAATAAAAGAAGACTGAGAGATATGTAGAATATTTAATTTTTAAACATTTATTCTGTGGGCAGCCAGCACAGGCAGAGAGAACCTGCAGATACGCCTCTTCCTGCCGGCCCCCATTACTGGAAGGCTCCTTCCTGTGGGCAGCCAGTGCAGGCAGAGAGAACCAGACAGATCTGCCTCTGCTGGCTGGGTGCTGCCACCAGAAGGCTCCTTCCTGTGGGCAGCCAGCAGGAGCAGGGGCATGAAGACAGGTAAGCCACAAGCAACTGTAGGGCACCACTGAAGGCTCTTGGTTCCTTCAGGCAGCCATCAGCCACCAGGAGAATCAAACAAACACATCTTTCTGTGCCTGCCACCATCACAGGAGTCCCATTATAGATGCACAGGCTGAGAAAAGCATCCCCACCTCGATGCACCCCTGATCATCAGGGAAGCCCCAATGTAGCTGTGCAGCTCTGAAGAAGCCAGCCCCTTGCCTTGCTGCCTCCCTGTAAATCTGGGGTCAGAGAACCCCAGGTTCCTCTCCCATTCCCCTACACCACAGAGGGGAAGCCAATGTGAGAAGGACCTGGGGGCCCCACAAACAGCTTGTTGGGAAAAACTCAAAAGAATGTCAAGATGAAGGAGCAAAAGGCAATCTCAGACCTCCAGCCCACACAGAACAAGTCTGGGAGATACAATCATGGAAGACAATGGAAGTCACACACCTGAAATCTCTGAAAGGATAGCAACTGAAGTAAAGAAACAACTTTATGAGATTGTAAAAGCAATCAAATCAGAAATAATGTCTCAGGTAAAGGAAGAAATCACAAACATAATGAAAGAATTGCTGAGCATATCTAAAGAAGACATAGATTAAATAAAAAGAGGAACATAGGAAAATGAAGGAAACCTTGAATGAACAATATAGAAAAGAATTACAATGTGTAAAACAGATTCAAAATGATATCCTGGAAATTACAAATCAGTCAAAACCTGGCAAAACCACTTGAAAGAGACTGAAGATAGACTTTCAAATCTAGAAGATAGGATTGCAGCTAGCAATCGTGAAAGGAAAGATCTCTTTAAAATATGGTAGCTACTGTTGATATCCAATTGTCTTGTTGTGAAGTGCTGTGTTGCTTGTATTTTTCTGTGTTGTTCTATCCTCTTTTGTTTTATTCTCTGTAAAATAAAAAAATAAAATAACAAGGAATCAAGAAATAGCAATTCAATGGCTGCAAGACAATGCAAAGAAAGATAATAAAGTGAAGAATCAAGGGTCATCATAAATGAAATAAAAAGGCTATTTACAGAAGTAATAGCAGAAAACTTCCCAAACATGGGAAATGGATCTGGCATGCAGATACGCAAGGCATATAGGACTCCAGCTAGCCATAACCAAAGTAAATCTACATCCAGACATATAATAATCAACATCACAGAAATTCAGCACAAGAACAGAATATTAAAAGCTCTTAGAAAAAAAATAGATCACCTATAAAGGAAAACCAATCAGAATCATGGCAGACTTATCAACACAAACTATCGAGTCAAGAAAAGTTGGAAGTGTTTCATGCCCTGAAAGAAAACAACTTCCAACCCAGATTGATGTACCTTTCAAAACTATCTTTCACAATTGATGGAAAAATAAGATACCTTCATGATAAAAAACAACTGAAGGAATTCATGACCATCAAACTAACCCTACAGAGAGTGCTGAAGGATATTCTAGCAAGAGATACAGATGACCATAATTCCAGAAACAGGAGCAGAAGAGGATTGCCAACCAGTACAAGCAATTGAATGAAGGGGAAAAGTGGAGGGCCAACAGCAAACCAGTATGGCAGAAACAAACCAGTGTATGCTGGTTGGAACCATTAATGTAGATGGGCCTCAATTCAGCAATAAAAAGAAACATAGGGAGAGTGGATCAAGAAATAAGATCCATCAATATACTATATATATATATATATATATATATATATATATATATATAAGAAATGCATTTAACTGGAAAGGACATTCATAGACTGAAAATCAAAGGAGAGAAAACAATTGTTCCATGCAACAGGAGACTAGAAAAAAAGCAAGGGTAACTTGCCCATCAAACACAGAATGGTTAAGAAAGATATGGTATTTTCATGCAGTGGAAATCTACCCAGCTATAAAGTAGAATAATATCAAGGCTATTGTAAGTAAATGCATGCAACTGGAGATCATGTTCATGGGCAAAACAGTTTGAACTCATATGCTTGAACCCTAGCATGAGAAACAGAATGAGTTAATGTGATCCAAAAGCAAAATAGTTGTAAGAGTGATAGGGGAAGAAACACCTAGGAGGGAAAGATAGTAACTACTGTTAATTTCTTACTGTCTTGTCTTGAACTCTTTTATTGTTTTCACAATTTTGTTAGGTTTGGCTTTGTTCTCTCTTGTTTTGTTAGGTTTCACATGGATAGTATGGGTGGCTATTTTGAAGAAAATGAGACTTTATGGTAGCCATTGCTGATATCCTATCCTCTTGTTTTGAAGTCCTATCATGCTTTTGTACTTTTGTTTTGATTGGTTCTATTCTTTTTTGTTTTAGTTGATTTTATTATGTGTGATGGTATGGACAACTTTTTGAGGAAAATGAGATATAATAGTAGCCATTGTTCATTTCCTATTATCTGGTTTTGAAAGCCTGTAATGCTTTCTTTTTTGATTGGTTTAATACTATTTTGCTATGTTTGATATTATTGTGTGTGAAGGTATGGTCAACTGTGAGCGACAACTTGAGTGACCGCCCCCCTTGAATGCAGAACAGTTGCTGCAACTTTGATTATATGGAGTCTTATTTCCTTATACTGATACATACAGAGCTGATTATGGTATTTCCTTCTCTCTTCAATTGACTCTAAGTATTGCAAATAAGGCTAGCCAGGTACTGGTATGTAATCTCTAAAGCCATCAGACAGTCTCCTGTTTCCTTGCATAGAGCTCTCTCTAAAATATATAAGCACAGCAGGATGGTAGAGCCAGTCAGCTCCAGGAATGTCAGCTGGGTATGAGCCTCAAGGTAAAGAGGCTATGGCTCCCCAGAGCACAAAAGTTTACATATCAGAAACTGAAGCAACAGCCTCCAAAAACAATTCAGTTGCTACCTTAATTGAATTATGCAAATTGATCCTTCTGCATATCCTTATTTATGCATTTTGCAGAGATGCTTTTCTCCCTACCTGGCCAGCCAGCTCAAGTTACTCAGGTAATTCCCACCATCCTCACTGTCACTCATCCTCAAGCGATTCCCTTCTTCACAGATAATAAATTCTGGGAGAGGCCTAGGATCAGGGTCTTTGTCTGCACATCCTCATAGGGATTGGACTCAGGACCCCTTGGCTACCCTTATCTTAGAATATGTCTTGGTGTCTTTACTCTTGCCATGGATTGCATTAGAAGTGGTAGATTGGAATTAATTTGATGGGATTCCAATAGCATCTCAATGGGATTATAAATACAACTTTTGGATTGTGAGGAAAACTGGAAAAGAGATTATGATACTAAGATGACTATACACAATATTTGGGATTACAATATTTGGCACTCAACATGGAGCCCAAACACATGACTTTCACAGCACAAGAACCAACCATCATCTAGCAGATGACCCACTAGACCTTGCATGTGTGATGAATTTTAAGGTAAGCGGAGCATTTTCCTAATTATATTTGCTCAGAATCAAGTAATAATTATACTCTAATTGCCAAGGGTAACTAATTTCCAAAAATATTCTTTATCTACAGAAGGAAAAGATTGCAGTTTATTGATTATAAAGATATTGAAAGATGCAAACATTACTGTTCCACCTAAAAAAGTTTTGGGACTGCTCCAACAAATAGCTGTGTTCTACTATTCCTTCCCCAAAGCTGGTACACTTGATATGAGAGTTTGGTATAACATAGATAAAACCCTTCATGAAGCCACAAAAAGCAAAAATAAACAACTCCACCTTGAAAATATAATTATCTTTAATTTAGTAAAAGTATCTCTCGGGTCCTTACAAATTAACTTAATAAAAAACATAGACTATCATCAAAGTTACATTACAAAAGACAATCTAATGGCTAAGGCAACTGAAGTAGAAAGGAGCCCTGAAGTAATTCAGGTCATCACAGTTATGTGCCTCTGAATGAGTTGATAGACATGAATGAAACCTATTTTTAAAATGCAGAGAATCAAATGAGTTTACTGTTGCAAGATATTCACAAAGATATTCATAAAGAAATACAGAATCTTTCTAATGTATTTATATACTCGGCTTCACTTCCCACACCCAATTTGGAAGCTGTTACTGTGATTCCTACAGGTCCACCCCCTCCCATACCACAGGCACAGCACAGCACACCTCCTGCTTCCCCCTCACAAAAAAACTCAGGTACCCTGCCATGGCCCATGCTCAGGCTATGTGCTTCCCAGTAACGGAGGACAATGATCTGAATAATCCCACAGGAAAACATGGAACACACACTGCTTTTAATTTCCTACTCCTCAAAGAACTCAGAGTGTCCTCAATAAAGGGGTTCAGGCTCCTTATTCATTGGGTTGTTTAGACAATATAATTCAAGGTTTTCAAATGGTACCAAGTGATGTGACCCACCTAGCTCACACATGTCTTTCACTTGCACAATTTCTAGATTTTGAATTACAATTAAGGACACTTTTCAGAGCAAGTACAAAATAATTAGGACAGTGAAGATGAAAACATTCTGGCTATCACACAAGAAATGCTGTCTGGCATGGCACAATATGCTGACATAAAAATTCAAGCATGCGTCCTGCCTCTTCTTTTCACACAATGTAAAGAACTACTACATTGTGCATGGATTTCTGTCCCAGAAGATGGTACACCTAGTAAATTCTTTACCCAAATTTTACAAGGCTCTATAGAAACTTACACACAGTTTATAGCTAGATTACAGGAAGCAATACATAGACTGTTCTCTCATGAAAAGGCTGCTAAAATTATCCTTCATCAGTTAGCACATGACAATGCTAATGAAGACTGCAAAAGAGCCTTAGCATCAGTCCTTCACACTAGAGATTTATCCACTTATATTCAAACATGCCAGAATATTGGATCTAACACCCATGCTTCAGTACTCATAGAACACGCTATATCCAACACCTATTGATAGATTAAATGTAATTAAATGCTTTAATTATGGCAAAGGAGAACATACTAGCCAACAATATGCAGTATCTCTAAAGGCACCAGTCCCTTTAACTACTCAGGCTGAGCCTAGTTGTTGTCCACATTGCATGAAAGGATTTCACTGGAAGAAACATTGTAAATCTAAATTTCATAAGAATGACACACTCTTGCAGAAAAACAAATCATGTGCCCAAACAGAATATCTCAATAAGAGTAAGAGACCTTTCAGCCTATACTCCAATAATTCAAAACCAATTAGAATAGTTTTTTCCAGTCCTAATCAGACTAGCAACAATCTCTCTATGTCCCTAGTTTCCCTGGTCCATCAGCATGCAGAATTAGATTTACCTGGGGCTCCTTACATTCATTCCTCGGGAGTAAAAAGGCCAATTGTGATCTCCATGGAAATTACCAGTCCTGCCCTTAACCCTGTGAATAAACCTGTTAAAAACAAGTCTTTAAGCCATAAACTTTGTTTTTTCCAGGGTATTTCCCTTCATACAAGTACTCATAAATTAATTAGCAAAGCTTTTACTGGATTGCTGGATATGAGAACCAATCTCATGGTAGTAAACAACCAACCATACTTGGTTGCTTAGACCCATCTCCTCAGCCTTGCTAGGTTCAGACTCTCCTCAATCACTGCCGTATGTCAGCCATGATACACAGACAGGCATAGTAACATCACTTGTTGCACCTTCAGTTAACCAACATAAAGCTAAAGTTGGATTTATGATAAAAACCTTTGGTACATCTATGCAAAAAAGGTTGGAGATCTTATTAACATCATTAAATAAACAACAGCAATGTGGTCAGCTCAAGCCCACACTATTACAAGTAATTTTAAAAGTGCTATGGGATATATTCATTAAAACTGCTCCATTCCTTAGTGGTTCTATTACAACTTATTTTAATCCCCCAAATTCATTGTCATTTGGTAATTATAATGCAAATGTTCTGGTAAATTTGGCTTCCATTTTTAATAATTTAGGACAAGCTTATAAATTTTGTCACTCCTGTAAACTTATTTCTGGGACTGTTCCTCAACAGAGTTATAATCACAGAGATTTTACAGCTAACCTCTTATACCTCATAAGTAATAATAAGCTTAAATGTATTCATGCCTCTATAGATGACTTGCATGCTACCTGTCATTCAGGTAAATGGAGTAAACATATCATACATCATTGTGTATCAGCCTTTGCTAACTTAAGGGCATCACTAACAATAAAATCTAATATTGGTCCTACTTATATTAGCAAACTTTTTCAGTGTTTTCCTGATAACTTGGATATGAAGCATTTTACAAGAATAAGCTATAATCCCAAATGTCAAGCAATAATTGAGTATAATTATTTTAAATTAACAGATCAGTTAATCAAACAAAAACAAGGAAAAATAAATGGCCAGAACTATCCTCAAATAAATTTAGATTTTGTTACATATGTGTTAAATTTTCTGAACTCAGAGTTCAGAAGATGGCAGATTGCTAGGTAGCACAGTAGAGAGCCTCTCTGAGAAAAACAACTCAGATGCTAGAATTTAATGCCACGGAGAAGGATTCTCATGACCCAGGAAGAAACTGAGGAAAAAGAAAAAGGAAAGAAAGAAAGAAAGAAAGAAAAAAAAGAAAGAGAGAGAGAGAGAGAGAGAGAGAGAGAGAGAGAGAGAGAGAGAAAGAAAGAAAGAAAGAAAGAAAGAAAGAAAGAAAGAAAGAAAGAAAGAAAGAGGAATAGAAGGCTGGAGCTAGACACACTCCCATCAGACCTGGTCCCATGCTGTGCTGGGTGCATCTTGGAGTTGGGAGACTCACAATCAAGCTGAAGGCACAGTCCTGCTGAAATTGGGGGTTGGAGAGCCCCAGACCCTTGACAGGAGGAGCGCCACAACAGGGAGTAGAACCGGTGGGGTGAGCTGCACTAACCTATGGTGAGTGCTAGAAATTGGGTCCCACAGAGGGGTGACCAGCTGGAAGACATACTGGAGTTGGGCAGGACAGGCCTGAACCACAGTGGCATCAGTGGGCTGCTCCTGGCCCAAAGTGGACTGGTGGGATCTGCTTGGGCTGGGTCATGCCCCTGGTTAAGATCCAATAGCCAGGGAAGAAACTGTCCAGAACCTCTGACATCCTCAGGGCACAGGCTAACATGCTGAAGGTACTCACTGGCTGACTGGTTCAGAGGAGAGGGACCAGCCCACATTGCCCCTGCATGCACCTCACAGATCAACAGCAAACTGGAGATGACAGCAATCCCCTAGCCAGCACACCTCAGAAAAACCATAAGCAATACAGAAAGAACCTGAGACCTCCACCATACACTGGTCTGAAAGAAACCAGAAACATGACAAAAGAAAGAAACAAGAAAAAGCCTCCAGCCACTGACCCAGGGAAAATAAGTCCAGGAGAGGTAAATACAGAAGAGATTGAGGGCAGCAAACATGAAATATCTTCAGTGGACATAAAGAAATACTTCTGTGACCTCATTGACGAACTTAAAACTGAAACTCTAACTCAAGTGAAACAAGATAGAAGAAGATTAATAAAAGAAATGCTAAGCACCTCTCAAGAAGACACAGATGGAGGAATGGAGGAACCCAGAAAAAGGAGAGAAACCTTTGATGAAGAATATAAACAAAATCTAAAATACATGAAACAGATCCAAAGAGAATACCAAGAAATTAAAAACTTCACTGAAAGCTGGCAAAATTTCTTGACAGAAACCAAAGACAGACTTTCAAACCTTGAAGATAGATTTGCAACATGTGATCATGAAAGGAAAGATCTCTTAAAAATAACAAGGAATCAGGAAGTAAAAGTACAAAGGCTAGAAGATGACAAGAGGATCTATAACTTAAAAATAAAAAACATGAGTGAAGAAGCAGGGGTAAATACAAATGAAATAAAAAGGCTATTCACAGAAATAATTAAGGAAAACTTCCCATGCATAAGAAAAAGAAATGATATTCAGATATATGAGGCATATAGAACTCCAGCCAGCTAAAACCAAACAGATCTACACCCAGACATATAATAATCAAGATCCCAGAAATTCATCACAATAACTGAATATTAAAATCTGTCGGAGAAAAAGAAACAGATCACCTATAAATGAAAACTCATCAAAATAACAACAGACTTCTTAACACAAATTATCACAATCAAGAAGAGCTTGGAGCAAAGTAGTCCAAGCCCTGAAAGAAAATAACCTCCAACCCAGATTGATGTACCTTGCAAAACTATCGCTCAAAATTAATGGAGAAACAAGATATTTCCACAACAAAAAGGAACAGGGGAGTTTGTGACCACCAATCCAACCCTACAAAAAATACTGAAGGATATTCTAGAGAGAAAAAAAATCACCAGGATTCCAGGACAATGGCAGAGAGGCCTCAATGAATGGGGCAGACAGTGGAATGAAGGAGAAAAGTAAATAACCAATGGAAGAAAAGTAGCATAGCAGAGATAAGGCAGAGAAGATTGGCTATAATCTCTAACACAGATGGCCTGGATACACTAACAAAAAGAATCACAGGCAGAGTGGGTCAGGAGACAAGAGTCCATCAAGATGCTCAGAATAGGAAATACAATCAACCTAAAAGAAGGTTAATGAACCGAAAGTCAAAGGTGAGAAAACAATGCTCCATGTGACAAGGAACCAGAGAGAAATAGGGACAGCTCATCCAGCAGCTGCAGATAGGTTGGAAACTTTTGTGTAGTGGAGAACTACTCAGCTATAAGGAAGGAAAACCTTGAGGTTTTAGTAAGTAAAGGAATACAGCTCATAATCAAGCTCAGGGATAAAAAGTTTCCAGAACCACTTATGTAGATAGCAGGTTGCCCCCCTAATCTAAAAACTAAAGGAGTTAGTGCAACCCTAAATGTACAAAGCACCCTGAGAAAGTGAAAGGGGAGGAATTGTCTAAAAAAGGAAGGCAGAGGACATTGTTAATAGTGTGTCAGGATTTAAAAGCCACACTATTCTTATCACTCTGCTTAGTTTGATTTTATTCTGTTCCACTCTGTCTATTCATACTAGATTTGAACATACAGACAGCTATCCCAAAAATAGCAGGATATACTACAGTAACTATCCTTAATTTCCTATTAACTTAAACTGAAGCCCTGTAATACTTACACTGTCTTACTATGACTGATCTTATTTGAATCTGGTTTATGAGATCACTGTTTTGTCTTGACTGATTTTATTCAAATCTGGTATGTTTGATAGTATCAAGTCTGAGAGTAGAGGCAACTATTCTGAAGACGACAAGATTCAATAGGATACCCATTCCAGTTGGATTATTAACTGCTTTTGAAGTTATATAATGTCTCCAATGTTTTGTTTTTATTAATATTGCTATGTACTGCTATGTTTAATTATACTATGTCTGATGATAGAGACAATTCTATTGTAAATAACAAGAGACATCATAGTAACTACTGTAGATCACCTAATATTGTGGTTCTATATGACTTTTTCATTTCATGTTTCTCTAGGAATTTGCTTTGTTGTCTTGTTTTGATTTGTTTTTCCCTCTAATACAGAAAGGATAGATAACCATGTAGAGATTCATGCATGTGTAGAACTTCTAAACAGTTTAAGAGAATTGATTATAGTTATTGTAAAAAAGAGAGAAGAAAGTGCTCTAAAAGATATAACTGCATGTATGTTTAAGTGTGTAAGATTGATAATCATATTACTAAGTATTTGTTGGATCTTTGAACAGAACTGTTTTCAGTCTCACTGTTTAAATGTCCACTTTGTCTGCTTTACTTATGTAACTTTTTTTTTATATCAGTACCAGGGATCGAACTCATGTCAGCATGTTTGCAAGGCAGGCACTTATGCCACTGAGCTAAACCCCGAGCCCCTACTTATGTAACTTGAACAACTACTTCTAAGAGGAAAATATGTAATTATCAACTACTGATTTCTTACTGTATTATTTCTACCCTCTTTCTGTTTTTTTAAAATAAATAAATAAAATTAAAATCCAAAAAAAAATTTTGGAACTCTACCCAATTCCAATTTGCTGCCAGCTGTGTTACATTGGAGACAAGAATCTGTCCATTCTCTGAAGTCCTTGCACCCTGTAGCTTGGCATGACCTCCAAACAGGTGTTTGGAATAGTCTGGTATCACTTTTAAATCAGGGCCAAGAATACCCTTATATTTCCACAGATTATTGGCAGGCATTATGTCTTTCAGAGCTGCTGTTTAACCAGAATCTTACCCACCTGCATGATATGTCAAGACCTTGGGCAATGAAGCCCACAATGAATCATCCACTATCCTGGGAAGGCATGCAGCAGAATGTTAGTGGGGCTTGCCATCTAATTAACAGCCAGGGTTTGGTTCAGTCACCTGATAATTTTTTCTTTACAATGCTTGCTATTCTAAAAGCTACAACATGTATTCCTTTGGTGCAGGGAGAGGAGTACTGGGCTTACATACCTAGTCCACCTCTGCTGAGACCCTTAACTTGGATGGACAAGCCACCAGAAATTTTCCCTTCTATAGAAAGCAAAAATCCTGCATTTACTGTTCTGCCAGGCCCTCATATTTTCGTGCATCTTCAAGAACAAGCTAAACTAAATATTACCTCTCATTTTGTATATCCTCCTTTATGTGAAACCCAACTACAGGAAGATTCTAGCACAACATATGTCTGCTGTAAATCAGGTTTGAAAAATACAACACTTTGCCTTATTGACCTTAACATCTATTCCCTCAGATAGTAACCTTGTTAGAGAATTTAAATGTAATATTCCTCTCTGTATTCCAGTAGCTCATGCCCCTCATTTTGAAGAAGGTGATTTGGGCCCTTGGCAGTTTTAGAGATCCATACCATGCGTGGATTACATGCAAATTTTTTAAAATTTTATTTAAAGAGAAAAAAAAGCAAACAGAAAAAAAGTAGAAACAATATAGAATTTCAAAAAAATAAGCAGTAAGAAATCATTAGTTGATAAATTACATATTGTCTTCTTAGATATAGTTGTTCAAGTTACAAAATTAAAGCATATAAAGTGGACACTCAAACAGTGAGGCTGCAAACAGTTCTGTTCAAAGATCCAACAAAAATTTAGCAACATGGTTATCAATAATACACACTTAAACATACTTGTAGTTAGATCCTTTAGAGCACTTTCTTTTCCTCCTTTTGCTTTTTAAGTCCATTATCTATTTAGCTATACCATGTTTCAGCTTGCTCAGTACCTTGCTGATCTTTTTTGTTGTTGTTATTTACTTTTTGATCACCTTATATAATTCTGTTGCTTTGTTTTTGAGTTTCTCCTCATCCATTCCCCATGGATCAGCTTTGGTGGAGTTGGAGGTATTTTGTTACTTTCTCATATTTTTTTAAATTTTTTAAATTATTTTGAAGGTAGTAAAATACAACAGAACAAGACAGAGCAAAGTCAATTGAGACAGTGCAGTGAAACTGGTACAGGACTTCATAGCAGGTCACTGGGATAACAGTAATAGGTAGCATAGAATATCTCATTATCTTCACAATAGTTGTTCTTTCAATCAGGTATAGCAAAATGAAAGGATACAGAATATTATAGAACTTATCAAAACAGAATATTGAATAGAGCTATACAATTAATTGGAACAAAGCAAAACAATGATAACAATATTTGCCTTCAAAGAGATTGTAGAAGGAAATCCCTCCCTATTTGCTACACTGCATATGGTCAAACTCCCATGAATTGCTCAGATCTCTGGCTCCCTTTTACTAATGGGAGGGATGGGATATTTGATTCTCAGCTCGAGCACCAGTAGGCTCACAGCCACTTATAAGGGTGGCAAGCTGGTTTCCTGGTGCCCTAAGTTCCAACATGGCGCAGATCTCAGGAGACGCTGGTGATTCTCACCCTGGGGCAGCCACAGCTTGCCAGGCCACAGCCACTTACGAGGGTGGAGAGCTGGTTGCTTGGTTTCCTGGTGCCCTAAGTTCCAACATGGTGCAGATCTCAGTAGACGTATATGCAAATTTAATTATTCTTTTATAGACTGGTGTCCCAGAGGTTTACTTATGGGAACTGTCAAGATTGGCATGAGACTTCCTTTTCAGACTCTCCTGACAATGTAATAACTTCAGAAGCCTTGTCTAATATTACATGGTCAAATAGAGGGCTCAATTCTCTTATTGCTAGACTTATCAATGACAGGGCTAGACTCGTACAGCACACTTTATGGAAGTTAGCCCTGCCTTTTCATTCTGGACAGCTGCAGACCAGGCATCTGCACAGTTAATGGAGGAAGAGTACAAATAGTATTGCAGAGTCATAGCTATGTAAGAATAAACATATGTGTTTATGATCCCTCATATACTGTTGACAGGAAAGATAGAGTGGCAACGAAGTACACGCATGTACTAATTGTTATCTAACCCATTGAATTATACCTGAGTTTCTTTCTAAGGACTTCACAATAATAGTCATGAGCAGGATGTCTAGAGTTTGGCTTCCAGTCAATCTAACAGAGCCTTGGTATCATTTACCTACTGCCCTCTTGGTAGAAACCTTGATTAAAAGACTTAACAATTGAACCAAGAGGATGCTTGGGTTGATTATTGTAGGGGTTATTTCCCTAGTTCTTTTGATAGCCAGTACATCTATTGGCTCCACAGCATTAGCACATTCAATACAAACTGCTCACTTTGTAGATAATTGGACAAGAACTGCTCATAAGAGCTGGAAGATTCAGAGAGAGATTGATATAAAGTTACAAACCCAAGTGAACATTCTAGAGACTCCTGTCCTACATGGATGGGAGATCAGGTTGAAAGCTTACAGTTACAACAAGGTTTGACATGTCACTATAAAATGATGCATTTTTGTATCACCCCATCCTTGGGGAATGATCAAAAGGCATATACAAGGAGTGATACATCAGAATATTACCATGGATATAGATGCTCTTCAGAGACTAGTGCTGTCCATGTCACAATGGGCAGCTACCTATGATACCCAAATTAAAGATTGGGATAAGTTTGCTGATGCCATAGAACATTGAATCCATTGGTATACCTCAAGGCTCACTTTTGATTTTATATCAGAATTAGTGTGCTCATTCTATTCTTTATAATTTTCCTCATTAAACCCTGTCATAGAGGATTCACGACCCGAAGATAACTTGGAGCCATGTAACCATGAATAACCCTGCTGGAGCTACAAAATAAGAAAGACGCCTGGCACAGGCCAGGAGGACAAACAGCTGCTACTGAGATCAGGCCATGTTGGAACTTAAGCAGCTGCACAAAAAGGCAATCTGCCCACCCTCTTGGTAAGTGCCCCTGGCTTGAGCCAGGAGAAGAACCTATCAGCTCTCCCATGAGCCTACCAGCATGTGGGCCAAGAATCAAACATCTTCCCCTCTTACCCCCATCAGCAACTGGGGACAGAGATCTGAACATCTCTTGGGTGGATGACCATATGCAATGTGGCAAGTATGGGGGATTTCCTTCTGTCTTATGTTTGAAAGCAAAGGTTGTCTTCACTGTTATGTTTTGTTATGATTGTTTTTCTCTAATCAATATTCTCCTTCAATTGGTTTTATAATGTTCTGTTTTTGGTTTGATTTCACTATACCTGATTGACTGGACAACTATTGTGAAGATAACGAGATATACTATAATACCCATTACTACTATCCCAGTGTCCTGCTCTGAAGTTCCGTACCAATTTCACTGCATTGTCTTGATTGGCTTTGTTCTATCATGTTCTGTTGTATTTTTACTACCTTCAAAAAAAAGAGAGAGATATGGGAGGCAACTGTCAACTATTTCAAAGAAAACAAGAGACATTATGGTAGCCACTGTTGATTTCCTGTTGTCTTGTTATGAAGTCCTGTGTTGCTTTCATTGTTCTGTTCTGATTTTTCTTTTCTTTTCTTTTCTTTTTTTATTCTTTTTAAAATAAAAAACCTTTTTAAAGATTTATTTTATTCCTGGTTATTATAGAGATATCAATTCTTGTACCACTTGCAATCAAAACCCAACTCAATTTTTCTAAATTTTGGACAAATAAATTTCAAGGATGGACATGTAAAAGGATAAATAGGAAAAATTACCTACAAAACTTGTAAGATAAAAATTGTTGGAGAGCACTGAAGCTGCATACACATGCAGGGCTGTGGCGTGGCCCAAGCATGATTGAACTGAGAATGAAGAGACACTTCAGGGGGGCAAGATAGGCCACAGCTGAGGCCACCTGGAGACTCTCTGGATAGTTTTCCTTAATTAGCATTGTCTGTTGCTCTGGAAGGGTCCTTGAACCCTCCCAAGATCCTGCTTAGGTTTCCTCCATTGTCCACTCAACTCCTTGCTTGTTCTGATTAAACACAGGCTGCCTAGCATTAGTTGGCCAGCTGGCAAAGCTATGAGCTCTGCTGAGGATTTCACTCCTGCATTGTCTTGATTGGCTTTGCTGCATGTCTCATTCCTTCGAGCCTTCGCCGTGCACCCATTTGGTGGACCAAGGGTCTAGGTACAGACCCCAACAAAAAGTGTTAAGAGAGGATCTTGCCATACTAGCCATAAAAATATATTACAAAACTGACCTAATCAAGTCAATATGGTCCTAGCACAGGAATCTCACAGATCAATTAAGCAGAGTAAACAATTTGTTATATGAAGTGTGATCAACAAATACGGTACATGTTTCAAGTTTTTAAATTATTAAAATCAAACACATTACCATCAGTCTCCCTCAAAATATTCCCCTTTGCTTCAAACACACTTATCTCATCATTCTTGTTGTATTCTGAAGTAGTTCTGAAAGTCCTCTTTGTGAGTGTCTTTAGTTGTACTGTCATACTTGCCTCAATCTCTTAAATGGATTCAAAACTTTTACCTTTAATGGCCATTTTTACTTTGAGAAGAGTCAGAAATCTCATAGTTCCAGATCTGGTGAATAAGGCAGAAGAGGACACACTGCAGTACAAGCCTGCTTTTCCACTGGGTGGTACCTAGAAGCAGCAGTCACCATAATTTTTTATCCCACCAAACAAAGATACAAGAAAAGACTTCCAAAACTACTTCAGAAAGTGGCAAGAACAATGTAATAAGTATGTTTAAAGGAAGGTAGAATATTTTGAATGGGATTAATGTCAATGCATCATTTACCTTAGTAAATTTTTAACTTCAACATTCACTGTATATTCTGATCAATCTGTACACACCAATACCTAAAAGAACTTAATATACAGTAAAAAGAAAGCACTGCAAAAAATTGGGAAAAGAGATTATTAATTACATGGCAGTCAGAAAATTAACTGTTTGAAGAAAATCAGTTTAAAGCCTTACCTCATGCACAGATAAATTCTTTAAGTATTACAAAGAAAAATGTAGAAGTCAAAGTCAGAAAATATAGGTGAATTTCATCATATTGCTGGATGGGAAATGATTTTCTAAATATAATAAGGAGAAAAAGGGTAAAGAAAATATATTGTTTCCATTGAATTTCTTAATTTCCATACTTGAAAATAATACAATAAAACTAAACCACAAATTGGGCACATATTTGCAACAACAAAAATATTCCCAATATACAAACAACTTTCATAAGTCAATAAGAAAAATATTAACAATAAAAATATTGAGGGACACAAATAACCAATGCACAAAAAGTACATATATTACTGATTAATAAGCTTAAAAGCTGTTTAATCTCATTAATAATGAAATGAATAAATAATACTTTTGAAATGATAACATTCTGTGACATCAAAGTGTTTAGTAACAAAAGTGCTTTCATATATTACTAACAAGAATACAGAAACTTCCTGCTCAGAAAGTTAACAATAAACAACAAGAGCATTAAAAATGCTCATATCCAGGTTGAGAATGGATGCCTCTGACACAGGCTTTGTCTGAGCACTGCTTAAGGTGTAGAGGGTCACAATTTGTGTGAGAAACAATGAGTAAATGCAAACAATGGCCAACGTCCTTTCCCACTAGAAACCTCAGGGTCCATGCGGGCTCATTCCAGGATGTTCTGTTGGACTCTCTAGAAATAAACAAGGATGACTGTGCTCCATATCAAATCACAGGTCATAGGCCAGGCCCACTGCCTTGGACCACGAGATCATAAGAGTCTCTGGCTCAGACTATGCCCCACCCACACCCTGCCAGAAACAAGTGTGTGAGATGACAGTTTGAACAGAACCCCAATGCAGCTTCACATACAGGAGTGCATGTAGAGTAGGAACAATTCCCAACCTTTTGACTCTGTTGATGAGGCACTAAGAATCTCTACTTTCCACCTGCCCAAGATAGTGGTAGTCTCTACCCATGGTGACTTCTAGTTCTTGCAGGGACTTGGCCTGGGGAAGGCTACGCTCTTGGCAGTGGCTGACCTGTTGATACGACATGATCCAAGAAAGGTGTCAGTTTTAGAAGTCCCCACTGCTCCAAGTGATCTGGTCTGTATTTAGGGAAGTTTCTTCTTTAGGCAAAGAGAAGGTCCTGCTCCTTATCCTCTCTTTACAATCCCAACCCCCCTGAAATTGCAGATACCCAAGATAATGTCCAACTCCTGTCCCCTGCTCCCCAAGGCCATGGAAAAGCCTTGGGGCTTGATCTGCTAGGGGTTCCTAAAGGGGATATATGAAGATGACTGGACTTGAGAAAGGGGTATGAGAATACAAGTCATCAACTTAGGGATGTATGAAGTATGTTGCTGTGGATGGAATTAGGTCTCTCAAAAATTCATGGTGAAGCCCTAACCTCAATATGATATCTGGAGATACAGTCACTGAGAGGTCATTAGGTTTGAATGAAGTCACAATGCGGGGGTCCTAAAGGTGTAATTAATGCCTTTAAAGAAGAGACATCAGAGAGCTTGTTCTCTCCCTCGCTGTGAGAACATGCTAGGCAAGAAAGGCTCCATTAGCCACTTGAGCAAACAGCACTCAGTTTGCAGTTCCAGTGTATGCCAAGAGCTGCACCTGGTGTTGGATCAGAGGCCATGAAAGACATTGACCTAATTTATATCCTCACAATGTTTACCAAGTAGCAGGAATTACAGGCATTGCACTAGGAATTGGAAGTGCACTGAATGTTACAGAAAAGCCTTGTTAGCAAGAAAACAAAAAATGTTCATCCACTTCTGCACTCAGTTATCTAATGAAAAATATTTGAAAACCAGTGTCTTGTGAGTGTTTCATGGTGGTAACTTCATCGTAGTGATTCAACCTAAGTGTCTTCAAAGCAGCTCAGTAATCCATTTCAGTTTTATATTCCATGAGCACATAAATCTTTCTTGAGCTTTATCTATTTAGTAGTTCTTCTATTTTGCCATTGTGAATTTAAATAACCCTTCTTATGAATTCATTCTTAATGTCTCAATTTTTGTCTTGCTTTATGAAAGAAATTTCATTTCTTTAGTGAATTTACCCTCAGAATTTAGTCCTTTCCCTTAATGACTTCGTTCTCCCTGAATTTTTTTCCAGCTCTTTTGGATCATTCTTGGGGGGAGACAAAATGGTTGGAAACCTAGTTTCATTGCCAAGGTCACTTGCTAGAATCTGTCCATATCATCCCTCTGTGCAAGAACAACCTCCTCCCTTTCCGCTCCTATAGGCACAGGAAGGCCACAGTCCAGCACCTGCAAGTACAACCTCCTTATAATACCCTTCTTGTGGTCTGGTTTCATAGTTTTCAAAGCTCTTCAGAGATTTTTTTTTCATTTGATAAATAATCTTGAAAGATATCCTGTATTTCAGAAAAAGATATCCAAACCTAATTATTCTATTAAATTTATCACTGAATGTCAAAAAATTGTTAGTGGAAGATGCAGAAATTAAAATTGGGTCTCATGAGTTATATTTTTACCCACCTACTTCCATTCTTTAACTACATGATTTACCTCCTAATTACTGCCTCTACTTTTCTCTTGTTTTGATGCAAATCTTGGACTCAAAGCATAAGATGGACTCTTTCAGTAATCTCACCTGGGAGACAGGCCCTCCCAACACCTCCCTTTCCCTTGGCCCTGATGGATTCATGGTTGAATTCTACAAAAAATTTGGAGAAGAACTAATGCCACTAATGCTGAAACTCTTTAAGGAAATCAAAAGGGAAGCAATACTTTCAAAGCATTTCTGGAGTATTACCAGAAATGGTAATTTCCCTGATTCCAAAACCAGAGAAGAATCTAACCAAAAAAAAAAAAAAGCTATACAGCAATCTCCCTAATGAATATAGTTGCAAAAATCCTCAGTAAGATTGACAGACTGCAGCAAATTATCAGAAGATTATACATCATGACCAAGTGGAATTTAATCAGGGATGAAAGGATGATTAACATACACAAATCAATAAACATAGTACAGCATATTAACAGAATCAAAGAAAAAAATCACATCATCATCTCAATAGAGGCAGAAAAATCATCTGACAAAGTTCAACATCCAATCATGACCAAAAAAAGCCCTACAAAAAATTGGGATAGAGGGTCTTTTTCCTCATCTGATAAAAAGCATCTAAGACAAACAAAGAGCCAACACCATACTAAACTGAAAGTTTTCATTCTAAAATCAGGAACAACACAAGGATGTCCATTATCACCTCTCCTATTCAATAGAGATCTGGAAACAGTCAGAGAAATTAGACAAGAGAAAGAAATAAAAAGAATAAGGATAGGAAAGAAAAAAATTGAATTATCATTATTTGCAGGTGACATGATATTCTACATAGAAGATCCCAAAAGTTCCGCCAAAAGACTTGTCGATTTACCAACCAAATTCAGTAGTATAGCTGTATACAAAGTTAACACTCAAAAATCAATAGCATTCCTGTACATAAGCAACAAACAAAGAAATAAGAAAGATCACACCCTTTACAATAGCATCTTAAAAAATGAAATTTTTAGTAATCAGTCTAACAAAAGAAGTAAAAGACCTCTACATTGAAAACTACAGTATTCTAAGAAAGGAGATCAAAGATATCAGAAAATGGAAAATATCCCTTGCTCATGGATAGAAAGAACCAACATAGTGAAAATGGCTATATTCCCAAAACTTTTACACAGATTTAATGCAATTCAATCAATATACCATTAGCATATACCACAGAACTAGAGAAAACATTCATAAAATTCATTTGGAACCAGAAGAGATGTAGAATAGAAAAAGCAATTCTGGGCAACAAAGGCAGGTCAAGTGGTAACACAATCCCTGACCTGAAATTTTACTACAACACTACTGTGATGAAATCAGCATGATATTGGAAAAAAAAAAAAAAAAAAAAACAGACCTGAGGATCAGTGGAACAGAATAGAAGATTCAGATGCAACTACAAACACTCCAAATCACCTTATCTCCAACAAAGGAAACAAACATGTTCACTGGAAGAAAGATAGTCCCCTTAATAAAGGATTCTGGGCAAAAAAAAAAAAACCTAGCTTTCCACAGGCTGAAGAATAAAACTAGGCCCATGTCTATCTCTATGCACTAAAGTCAAAATGGATCAAAGATCTAAATAAGTAAATAAATAAAACAGAAACATTACATATACTGGAAGAGAAAATAGGTAGAAATCTTGAAGACATAGATATAGACTAAGATTTCATGAACAAAACCCAGACCATATGGAAAGTACAACAAAGAATCAAAAAATGGGACCTCACCTTATTAAAATTCCTTTGCACAACAAGAGAAATCACCAGCCAAATAAAAAGGCAACTGACTGACAGAGTTGGAAAAAATTTTAGTTAGTTATCCCTCAAACAAAGGCTTATTTCTTGAACATATAAAGAATTTTTAAAAATCAGTGCCCCAAAATTCAAAGACCCTATCCAAAAATGGGCATCTGAGATATATATGCACTTCTCAGAAGAAGTACAAATGGAAAAAAAATACATGAAAAAAGTGTTCAACATCTTTGGTCATTCTAGAGATACAAATTAAAACAACACTGAGATTTCATCTCACTCCAGGAAGAATGGCTATCATCAAGAAAACAATCAAAAACAAATGCTGGAAAAGCTGTGAGGAAAAGGAACCTTCTCCACTGTTGGTGGGAGTGTAGACTGGTGCAGCCACTGTGGAGGTCAGTCTGGAGATTTCTTTAAAAACTAAGATTGCTGGGTAGGAATTTAGCTCACCAGCATAAGCACCTGCCTGCCAAACACAAGGTCATGAGTTCAATTCCTGGTACTAAAAAAAATTTTTATAAAAACTAGGATTAGAGGACTCATTTGACCCAGCTAAGCTCCTTTTGGGTATTTTCCCAGAAGAATTAATAACATCATACCACAGCAATATATGTGCACTCATATTTATAGCAGCATGATTTGTAATAGCTAAATTTTGGAAACAACCTAAATGCCCATCAACTGAGGAATAGATAAAAAAGATGTTTTTTTAATATAATGGAATGTTGCTACTCAGTCATTAACAAGATAAACCTGGGACTTTATGAGTAAATGGATGCAACTCAAAACCATTCTCATAAGTGAAATAAACCAAACCCACATGTATAAACATCATATTGTCTCACCAGTTTGAGAATCTGAAGAGTAAATAAGATCCAAAATGAAAAATATATATTGTGAATAGGGAAAAAACTGTTCAAAAGAAAAGAAAAATTGTGATGGGAGAAAGGAGACAGAAAGGAGGAGAAAAGGGACAGAAAGGAAAAGAAAAAGAAAATATACATGCAAACGCAAGACATACGTTTGCAAATAGTCATACGGCTGGTTTCTCTTGGTTTACTGAGGGCAAGTTTTGTGCTAATAATTTTCTGGACAATGTTTCATGCCTATATCTTGTACTTCGTACAACTACTATGAATATAACAGTACACAATATGTTGATTATTGTTACTTTCCTATGAGCCTGTTTTGCAACTGTTTTACTGTTATTTCTTACTTTTTCCCATTTAAAATTTTTAAAATTCAAAGCAGTTAATTATTCAGCTTTTATCACTGTGACCAAATACATGAGAAAAACCTTAAAGAAGGAAAGATTTATCTTGGCTCACAGTCTCAGGTTTAAAGGCCACAGTTGGCCAGCGGCATTGCTTTAGGCCTATGGTGAGGTAGAAGGGTATGGCAAAGGAGAGACGCTCACTTCATGGGGGCCAGGAAGAAGGGGACGAACAGGAGAGTCAGAGAGAGATGAAGGAGCTGAGGACAAGATCCACCTATCAAAGGCACACCCACATGATCTATTATCAACTGGCCCTGCCTCCTAATAGCCCAGTCATCCGTGGATTAATCCACTAATGAGGTTACCATTCCCCTAAACCACTCACCACTGCACACCCCACCTCTGAACACTGCTACATGGGAATCAAGTCCTCAATATATAAAGTTTTGCAGGAACACTTCATATTTAAACCATAATGGCAAGTTCAATAATAATTGGGATGACATATTTACAAAATAAAACTGTTCTTGAATACTAAGAATGAAGCATCTTTATGGATTTAGCTCATTTAGTGCCTGCCTGGCAAGCATGAGGTCATGAGTTTGATCCCTGGTACCAAAAAGAAAATAATGGAACTTGATCTTTTACAGTAAATCATAAACACTTCCCTGTATCTTTATTACTCTTGGACATCATTTTTGTGACTGCCTATTACCCTATTGTATAGATATATCCTAGCTTACTTAACCAAGAACTTTTCTTTTTTTTTTTTTCCTTTTTCCTTTTTTTGGTAGATGTTTGTGATATGCAATGAATATATTCATTGTGGGGAGTTAGCAAATATACATATTGCATCTCAGTCCTTTTTTCTCCTACCTCTCCACCCCTGGATTCTCTTCCCACCTGTAATAGGCCTACCTCCCTGTTTCTTACCCAAGTCCCTTTTCATGGAGATGGAGGTATTTTTCTCTTTAGCTAATAAATTAGACTACAGTGAACTATATCGATAAAGTATCTATTAATAATTATTTTCATAGGATAAATGCCTAGCAGTAAAAATGCTTAGTGAAACACATTGAAGGTACATGATACATACTGTCTAATTACCTTCCAGAAATGTACTGATATGCCTATTCAGGGTGACTATTTTTCTCCTCAGTACTGAATACCATGAGTTTTAGAAATCTTTTTCAATTTGAAACAGGGGGAAATGTTACCCTATTACTTTATGGTAAAGACTTCCTGATTGCCTAAATAAATTCTGTTCATTGGTGTCTTGATTACTTTTCTCTCATTGCTGGTACAAAATACCCAACACCCAAAATGAAGGAAGGAAAGGTTTATTTAGCTTATAGTTTTCAGAGGTTTTAGTCCATAATCAGCTGGCTCCAAGGCAGGCTGGCATGGCACAGGGGCAACACTTCAAGGCAGCAGCCAGCAAAAGCAGCCAGAGCAAAAGGGTGGGGAAGAGCAAGCCTCTTTTCCTCCCTTATATTGTAAGCAGGCTACCACCTCCTAGGGCACATGTAGCAATCACAAAATCTCTGTGCCCTCTTCTTGAAAAGCAGGAGGGCTCCCTGCTAAGTCTTTTAGTCAAATTTTTAAACTTCTTAAGTTGACACAATATATCAACCATAACAATTGGTTTGCCAGTGTTCATTCATATATTTACCCCCTCAAAAGTCCATTTCTCCAATTTACACACTTGTTTATTATATGCAAAGCCCCACACTATATACCTTTCACAATGGGTTATATTTATTTTATGTTTAATTGACCTTATACTTTATCTCTGATTCTACCACATTGTCAAGAATTATAGTGAGAATAGTTTACCAGCCTATAATTACCATTATCACTTCTAGCATTTCCTAATAGTTATGTCTGTTGCTAATTCACTGGTTTTCCGGTAATCATTTGCAATTAAAAGTTCATACTCCACCCAGTTGTCCCACAAATTTTTCCTCTGGAAAGAGCTGGAAGGATGCCATATTCTCAAATTATTTATTTACACTAAATTGTCACTTTCTACAATATTTTGCACATATATCATCATTTGACATGCTCCATCTGGGCTGACAGCTACCAAAGGTAATCTCAGCATCTAGCATCTTGTAGGAGGCAGCCTGCTAGAGTACAGCAGATGTGACTGACAACAATCATGTGCAAAAAATGCCACTGAAAGGGAAGAAAATCAAGTTTTAAATTTAACAGCATACAAAACCAATATTACAAAATCAATAACTCTTCTATACACCAATAATGAACTAGCTGAGAAAGAAATCAGAAAATTCCATTCACACTAGCTTTAAAAACTAAAATACCTAGCAATCAGTCTAACCAAGGAGGTAAAAGACTTCTACAGCAAAAATTACATAATACTGAAGAAAGAAATTGAAGAAGACACTAGGAGATGGAAAGACTTTCCATGTTCATGGATCAGCAGAATTAATATTGTTAAAACAACCATATTAATGAAAGTGATATATGGACTCAATGCAATCGTCATAAAAATTCCAATGATATTCTTCACAGAACTAAAAATTTAGAAGTTATAAAATTCATATAGAAACAGGCAAATCCTAAGCAAACAGAGCAAGGTTAGAGATATCACAATACCTTATTTCAAATTATGTTACATATCCTTAGTAACAAAAACAAGATGGCACTGACTCATCCAAAAATAGATACATAGACCAGTGCAACAGAATGGAGGACACAGAAATAAACCCACACAAAAATAGTCATCAGATTCTAGGCAAAGGAGCCAAAAATACATATTGCAGAAAAGATACCTTCTTTAAGCAAATGGTGCTGGGAAAACTGTGAATACAGTTACCAAAGACTGAAACTAGATCGCTATCACTCACCCTGTATAAAAATCAATTAAAAGTGAATTAAAAACCTATGTACAGGCTGAGCATGGTGATGTACATCTGTAATCACAGCACTTGGGAGGCTGAGGTAGGGAGATCTCTGTGATCTCTATGTAGGCAAGCCCGAACTGCAAAGCAAAACCTTATCTCAAAAAAATAAACAAACAACAACAAAAAAAACCTGTATATAAGACCTGAAACTTTGAAAACATAAGAGAAACCCTTGAAGACAGGCACAACCGGACTTATGAACAGGACTCCAAAAGCTCAGGAAATGAAAGCAAGAATCAACAAATGGGACTACCTCAAATTAAAAAGCTTCTACACAGCAAGAAAAATAACCAACAAACATGAAGAGACAACCTGAAGAGTTTCAGAAAATCTCTACAATCTAGAATAAATAAAGAACACCTAAAACACAAATAATTCCATCAATAATTGGGCAAATGTATTAAACAGACACTTCCTAAAATAAGTACATATGGCCAATAAGTATATGAAAATATTTAACAGTTTAAAGCATGTTATCAAAACCCAGGGGCCAGAATACCAGAAGCTAGAAATTCAAGACACCCCCTGTATATCCTGACTTCTTTTCCGTTCTCTCTCTCTCTCCCAGCAACCTCCCTACTGGCCTTTCCATGAGTAAACATAGATAGAAAAAAAAAAAGTTTGGGAAATGGATTCTACAGATCAGGGGCAGCCCAGCTGAGAATGAAGAAAATGTATCTAGGATCTTACTCCACAACCAAACAAGATTCACAGAATATCAGCAAAGAGCTAAAATTTTTTCCATAAATAAGTTACTTTTTCTCTGCTTATGGAAGAGAGTCCAGTGCGTCAGTCTCGCTACATATTCAAACTTCTTGTTCATAAACTATGGTCCTCCCATGAATTACTCCCACATACCAGCCAGACTCACTTGTAATTGCCACTTTTAATTTCTGTTTGCATTTTACTCAATGGATCTTATATTTCATAATCTTTGTCCATAAAGATCGATCCAGACTTTTATCAGCTTTGAACCTTATACTTTATCAAAGGCTGAGGACCTTGTGCCTCTATCCAGACTTCTGAGCTTTGCCCATTCCAGTTGCTCTTTCCTCATAAAATCAATGGAACCAGAAATAGAAGTCTAAGTATGTTACAGCTATAGCAGTAACTAATGTCATGACTAAAACTCATGTACATGTGTCCACTATTGAGAGGAATGAGGAGAAGAGGTAGACCGTTACAAACAAAATCCTCATCTGACACAGGAGAGTAACAAGTAATAGTTACAGTTGATCTATCAGATGAAGCTACCGGAGGATATTAATGATCTGGAAATAATCACCAGAACTAAAGACAGTAACAACTGAGGAGAAATAAGATAGCAGGACAAAAGTTCATTAATTTTCATTATGAATCTTTTTCATTATAAATCTTTCTGCATGTGGTTTTTTAAACCATCATAGATTCTATATTTAGATTGTACACTTCTTGATTTCTCTAGCTGGAATACTGTTTGCTCAGATATCCACATAGCTTATTCCATCAGTTCCTTTAGACCTTTGCCTAAATGTCACCTCAGTGGGGCCTTCCCTGAGTATCCTAGTTACAATAGCAACTTCACCCTCTTCTTCATTTCATTTCTTTCCATACTGCTTAACATTTTTTAATAGCTATATAATTTTCATATTCACTTATTTTTTTCTGTCTGGCCCAATTACAGTATAATGTGCATGAAGGCCTGGACTTGATCTGTTTTGTCAACTGGCAAGTGTCCAATCGCTGGAATCATCATTAGCACTACTACCAAACTTCATGAACAAATTGTGTATATGTATTACCAGGTTAAAAAATAGCTAATAAATGTTTTATAATTCACATATTATTTACTTCTTTGTATTTTGTTTGTTATATTTCACATTAAGAAAGTTCTTGTAAGATTAACTATGCCTGAAGTTTTCTAAGTAGATTATTGTTTCTTAAACTTGTCCTTCAGAGATTCCTTTAAGTTTGGCATCAGCTGGCCAAGTGCAAGGAAATGATGTCTCTGGGTAAAGGTTAGAGATTCCCCTGACAGAACACTTCCCATTCATAAGATGTAGGCTTCCCATGACTTTGCCAAGCAAAGAACTTTTAAAACAATATAAGTCTCCCTGAGGAAAGACATGATCCAAAGCATAGAATGAGCGTTGGAATTTGTTTATTTTTAAATAAATATTCCAGTTGTATAAACCTTGAAAATAAAGACTTAAAAGTTAGACAGTCTTGTTAACTTATGTACCTAAAACTATATTTTTCAAGGTCCACAAATTTATTGAGGTCAGTGTTCTTCAATTTTTTTTTTGGACAATTCCTCACACAGGAGTTCACACATATTAGAAGCATTCAAAGCACCAACCCTCTTTTGTCTCTTCAAAGGGCTTCCCCTTCAACTTTGCTTGGTGATTCTTCTCATTAATCCAACTGAATCACTGGTGCAAGTCAAATACTGTAAATAAGAGTAGAATGCAGAGCAGGACAAACCAGTTTGAATTCAAGGCTGCAATGGTTAATTTTAAGTGTCAATTTAATTGGTCACAGGATACTCCCCTTTATCTACTTTATTATTTTAAATAGATTTTAGTAACTTTCTATTTCTTGACCTCGAATATATGTGTTATTATTTCTCTTATTTAGCCAGTTGACTCTTGTATTTCCAGCAAGAATGTACCAGGGGCCAGAGAATTTGTGGGAATATCACCTATTCCATGTTAAACAAGAACTACTACAGAAAGATTTGGCACTTGCTTCTACAAGGTGTTCTGAATTGATACCGATTTTTGTGCTATGTCTTGGCTTGAGGATTCAGGGACTACTCAAGTAAATATAAATTTGAATTCAGCTCCCAACAAGACAGAAGCTGGGTCTCTAACTTTTCAAGGTTGGAGATGTTTTAGATCACTTGCTCAAGTGGACAGAAAAGTTGCTATTAGTCCCCTTTTCACTAAGAGTGCAAATTTTAAGGGTGCTAGCTAGGTTTAGTTTCCTAATTTACAAGGATCCAAATCTGTATATTCAGTCCACAAATGAGCACACATTAGATTTCCACCCAGGAGTTCTCTGAGTTATTTCCAGAACAGTAACTTCCTGAGATCCTGGAGCATCAGCTCATGAAGTTACACAACAGGTTCACATTCCTTCATTGTTTTTGACAACCAACAAGGTTTTTATTCTATTTTGGCTGTTGTATTTGAATTTTTGTTGCAAAGTTTTGTCTGTTATTAATTATGCTTGAGGTGAGAGATGAAGATAATATGGAAAATCTCAATAAGATGCCACCAGAATCTTGGAAAATATTTTTTATAAATTTTCCTATCAAACATAAAGCATATATTATCCTCAAACAATTTTTAACAGAAATTAGTATGTCTGGTACTTCCCTAGCAAGTGCGCTGCAGAAAAACTGTAAACAATAGGAAAGGCCCAGAGACCTCCACCACCCGCCTGTCTGAAGGGGGCTGAAAACATGACAAGACAGAGAAAGAGCAAAAAGTCCCCAACTGTGGAACCAGGGAAAGTGAGTCCAACAGAGGTAAATGCAGAGGAGGTTGAGAGCAGCAAACCTGTAATGTCAGAGACAGCCTCATCAGAAATAAAGAAATACATCCGTGACCTCATCATCAAATTTAAATCTGAAATTCTAACTCAGGTGAAGCAAGATATAAGAAGATTAATAAAAGAAGTCCTGGGT